>NW_004624927.1:836179-947843 GCF_000247695.1 Heterocephalus glaber
TGTCCTTCTTCATCTCTCTTAATCAGTGTTGGTTTGAAATCTACTTGATCTGCAAAGAGGATAGCTACTCCTGCCTTTTTTTAGGTTCCTGTCGCGTGGAGTATTGTTTTCCACCCTTTAACTTTCAGACTATGAGTTTCATTTTTCTATGCCTCTTACTGACTAGTCTTGAAAATTATTTTCTGCAGTGGGAGTCAGTGAACCTACAGTTTGCCCCATAGGTGACATGAGTCTGGGTTCCCAGTCTCCACTCTGGGGACCTCTTTGGGACCTGTCCAGTGACAGGACCAATTGACTCTTAACTAAATAAAATCTATCCAGTCTCACAATATGAAAAATATAAATTGAAACTATAAAAAGTACAATATTTTTTGAGACAGGGTCTTCCTGTGTAGCCCAGCCTGGCCTTAAGTTCGTAAGAATTCTCTTGCCTTGACCTCCTTAATGCTGAATGATAGGTTTGTGCCATCACGCCTAGTTTAGAAGAGGCTATTTTACCTATGAGACTGGCAGAGGAGATTTTTGGGTAATACATCACATTGAGAAATTCCAGAAAGGCTCATTCTGTATCCTCATACATTCCAGATGAGATTATGGAACAATCTCTGTTAAGGGTGATGGGAAATAGCTCACAAAATTGTAAATACATAGTTGTATTTGACTCCATCAGTTCACTTTTAGGAATTTATCCTACAGATCTAGCCACATGTTGGTGAAAAGACATCTGCTATCAATTGAAAAATGCTGTCACAGTATTTACAACTCTTTCCATTAAGAATTGAGTAAATTTTCCCGTATCTTCACTGTAGAATGGCCTTGGGACTTGATTTGACCCATAAGACATGATAGAAGTGATGTTATTCTGGAGTCTAACCTAAACAGGCTGGTAGCTTCCACTCTCAGTGCCCTTGGAATTCTGCCCTTGGCCCAGCTGGTGGTTATAGCTGGAAAAACACCAAAGAGGCAGTGCGTAAAGGCTGGAGGGATGGCAAAGCAACAGCCGCTGGAGCTGGAAAAGCAGGAAGAACATAGTTGCTGGGGACTAGAGAAAGGGCAACTACTGTTATGAAATCATAAAAAGATTAGCAAAATGTTCCCTATGGGAACTTGAAAGATAGAAAATGGACCTAAAAAGTTTTAAAATTTTGATTAAGGAAATCTCCAGGTGGAATGCTGAAAATACCATTTAGCTTAACTGTACAGAATAACACACAGGAAAGGAACTATTCAGCTTATAAGCACAATTTGCAGGTTTTATTATAGCCCAACAACTACCCAGTTTGGAAAACCTAACTGTCCCTTATCCTCAGAATTCAGCTGGTACATTTTTTTCAATGTTAAAGGAATCTGGGGCCACAAAAACCAAACCAAGGGTATGACTAAAATCTCTGTATGGTTTAAGGGAATGCCTGAAGGACTTTCTCAATTTGAGCTTCTGAGAATCCACTGGGGATCTTCTTACAGTAACCTCAGAGTAATACTCAGAGACCTTTATTGTGTTGATGTATGTTAAGTAAAAATTACAGGAAACCATCATCTTGATCTAAACTTCTGCGCTAGGCCCCAACAGACAGGCTAAAAATTGAAATGCTGGGCCGGGGATTTAGCTCAGTGGCTTTGCCACCTGCTGTGCAAGATCAAGGACCCGGGTTCGATCCCCAGTACCAAAATAAAAATTGAAATGCTGCCACCTATGCTAAGTTCCTCTTCACCAACCCAAAACGTAATTGTGATCTGGTCTTCCAAAGAATCAGAAGAAAGAAATAACAGCCAGCCAAATGTCCCCAGCAGGATAGTTTCTGCTGGTATGTGCATGAAGTTCCCTGTGTTTTAATCCTCACAAAAAAATACATGAAGTAACATGATGTTAGCCAATCAGTTATATCCTGTCATCTTCTCCTTTTCCCTGTCCTACAAGGACAATAACTCTGAAATGATTAACCCACTTTTTATTCTTTTGTTTCTGCTTTTGTTAGCCCTTTTCTCTATTATTACCCCAACCTTCTCTGCTTGGTTCATTGGAACATTAATTCTCTGTTATAGAATATAGTGTTGTCCAATTTTACAATCACAAATAAATGAAATTAATGTCTTTATATATATCTCAGAACTCCATGAAATTTCTCTATTTTGGTGCATTATGCTAACTGGATCACTTGTATATCAGATGTGAGGATATAAACCCTAAAACAATTCTGGGGCCTGCCATATCTATCAAGTTTTTAGGAGTCCAGTTGTCTGGGGCATGTGAAAATATCCACTCTAAGTTTAAGGTCATGTTATTGTAACTTCCTCCTTCCTCCACTCAGAGGTATTGTAATACTAGGGCTCTTTGGATTGAGGAAATATCATATACCACATTTGAGAATCCTGCTCCTATCCATGCATTGGATGACTCATAAGGCTACCAGTTTGAGAGAGGCACAGAACAAGAATTGACTCCACAGTAGATTTTGGCTGCAGTTTAAGTGACCTTGTTGCTAAGACCATGTGACAGTACTTCTATGGTTCTAGAAGTATTTATTGTAGATGTGCCTGCCATGTGAAATTTCTTGCAAATTGTAAAGAAAATTGTAATGTAGACCTCTAGGGTTCTGTTGTAAGGCCATACTTACAACAGTAAGTAACAAGCAGACCTTAAACTGTGTGTGGAAGTGCACACTCAGCTCTCTGTGTGGCTGAGACAGAAGAAGCTGAAGTTCCAGCCCATTCTCTGTAATTTAGCAACTTAGGAGACCCTCTCTCAAAATAAAAATAAAAAAAGAGCTGGGGATGCAGCTCGGTATGAAGGCCCTGGGTTCAGGCCCCAGCATCAGGGATGGAGTGGGGGAAAGTAGCAGATCCTAAAATATGACAAATGGAGAGTTTGGTTAAATGAATAGCCCAACTTTGTCCCT
The DNA here is from genome assembly GCF_000247695.1 of Heterocephalus glaber. Next base: position 839,077 of record NW_004624927.1, read on the forward strand.
CAGGTGGTTTAACTCTGAAATGCACTCTACACCACCTCCCAGAGTTCCATGCCAGGATTAAACTTCAGCTATTTATCCTTATTGGCTCTCTACCTTTTCCTCACACTTCTGTTTTTCTCCTAGTGATTCCCTTCCCCCCAGATAAACTCCTTTCACTCAGAACTTTGTCTTCAGGGTCAGCTTCTGGAAGGATCTGACCCAACCCACCAACAATTAGAAAACAGGCAAAAAGTCTTGCTCATCTTTGAGCTTTTCTCCATAATTTAAATCCCTTTTGAATTAGTGCCCTGGTTTACTGGTGTTTCAGTGAGTTCTCTGTTGTACTTGCACATGCATTCTAAAAAAACAAGAAAAAAGAAACCTAAAGTGCTCCCCTAGTCTTTATACTCTTAAAAGGCATTTAATATGGGGCCGGGGATTTAGCTCAGTGGTTTTGCCGCCTGCTGCGCAAGCACAAGGACCGGAGTTCGATCCCCAGTACCAAAAAAAAAAAGGTGTTTAATATGTCTGATACCAGACTGAGGGTAGGAATGGCTTTCCCCGTGCACCTACCAACTCTGCAGCAGACACAAGATGAGTGTCCTTTACTTCAATTCTCACACTGCCTACCTGGAGCTACATAGTGTTAGATCCTGTAAGCAGTGAAATGTTTTTTTAAAAATTTATTTGTTTATTTTATGATACCAGGGATTGAACTCAGGACCTTGTGCTTACAAGGCAGGCGCAGCACCACTGAGCTAAATCCCCAGCCCTGAAATGGATTTTTAAAGGGTTGAGGTTTTTGTTGTTGTTATTGGGTTTTTTGGGGGGGTTTTGGCTGCATCTCCAAACTTCCTCCTGTCTAAGGGTATAAACCACCAACTCCTCTGCTCTTCTGCTCAGATGAATGGACAAAATATGTGGATGTTAGCACCGGGAGGTCAGGATAGATTTTGTTTCTACAAGGAAGGGAGGGAAGAAAAAGGGCCAGAAGGGATAAAGCAAGTGTGGAGTTGTCTGTTGTCTCATTGTATTCCCTCTCCTCTCTCTTCTTTACTTTACTGTAAAAGACACCTGCACACCTGGACACAGTGAGAGATTATATGGGCAATATGAGGTCCTTCCATCTTCTTGGAGCTAACTTTGAATAAAGTTGTTTTTTTTTTCTTTTTGAAACAGGGTCTTGTTAAATCACTAAAGGACAAGGCTAGGCTTGAACTTGTGATCCTCCTGTCTCAGCTTTCCAGAAAGCTGGAATTACAGGTGTGTGCCAGTATGCCTGGCTTGAATAAAACCTTTTTCTTTTTCACCAGACCTCCAGTGTTTTTAGGAGAATGGTGATCACATGAACCTGAGTGGCTGGCAATAATTCCCACAAGTTGAAGGCTCAGCCCCACAACATTGCCTCCTAATTCCGACGCCAGTTACAAGTAGTAGATTGTCACCTACTTTTCTGACTCATCTGCCATACATTGGGAGTTCCCATGACCCTCTGCTTGGGCTTGATTAAGTCACTAGTGTGGCTCACAGAACTCTGGGAAACACTTTATCCCTTCCTGCCTCCATCTTTGGGGTGGGGGGTGTAACACTGGGCGTTAGACCCAGGGCCTTTGCATTAAGCTACATTCCCAGCCCTTATTTAACTTTTTATTTTGAGACAAGATCTCTCTAAGTTGCTACATTGCTCAGGTCAAACTTGAACTTGTGGCTCTCCTGCCTTACCTCCCAGCTGGCTGAGATTATAAACCTGCTCCACATTTACTGTTTTGCTATAAAAGGATATTACAAAGAAGTAAGACAAACAGCTAGATGGGAGAGATACATAGGGCAAGGTATGTGGAAGAGCATGAAGTTTCCATTCCATCTTTGGGGCACCACCTTTCAGGAAATTTCACATGTTCAGCCATCTGAGAGCTCCTGGAAATTTGGGAATTTCTTTAAGTAGATCTGACTGGCCAGGTGAGGTGCCACACTCCTGTAATCTCAGCACTTGGGAGGCTGAGGCAGGAGGATTGCCACAAATTGTAGGTCAGCCTGGGTTACATAGTGAGTTTAAGGTCAGCCCAAACTGTATAGCAAGACTTTGTCTCAAACAAAACAAAACATTAAAAAAGTAGGTTTGATCACATCATTGGCCACTGATGATCAACTCAACCTTCAGCTCCAGTCCTCTTTCCAGATGTTGGAGAATCTCAATCCTCTAATCATTCTTAGATCTTTTCTGTGACAGCCCCCATTGGAGACTACCAGAAACCCCTAACCTGGCAGCCAACTCATTAGCATATGAAGGACACTCATCACTAGAGATTCTAAAGATTTTAGGAACCCTATGTTTTAAGATTGAAGAACAAAAAATTTCACAACACCACACATCCATAGTCTCTTCCTCACAGATGAAGATCTGACCCGGAAGTAGACAGAAGTAGCAGAGGTGACGTAAGTAGGCTTCTATTCTCACAGAGCCTTGTGCCTGATGGGTGCTGAGAACTTTTAATCACAGATGCTTTATTCCACCAGACACTAAGCATTCTATGAGAATTATTTTACTTGACTCTCACTTCACATGTGAGGTTAGCCAGAACTCACAAATTCTATCACCAGTAAGTGATGGGTCTGAGCTCTGACCACAGGGCTGTCTGGCTCCAGCTCCTACTTTAAACTTGTACCATTTTTCCTTACATTTCTATCACTGATGGAAAGTAGTATATACCTGTATGGGGGGAAGGGGTGTGGGAAGGGTCAAGTAATCTTCCTGCCTCAGCCACCCAAGTAGCTGATAGTGTGTGCCACTGTGTCTGGCGAATATTCCTCTTCTAAAACAGAATAAGGTGGGCCAGGGATTTAGCTCTGTGGCCACTGTGCCTGCCTCGCAAGCAGAAAGTCCTGAGTTCCATCTCCAGTACCAAAGAAACAAAAAAACTAAACAAACAGAATAAGGCCTTTCTGTCCAACTCTGCTCTTTCTCTCTCTTCCTCCCCTAAGAAAGTAGACAATACAGCAGAGGGGCTTGGATTGAATAATGGTTACAGAAAAAATTGGGGACTAGAAGTGTGGGTCAGGGATAGAAATGGTTGACCACTATAACTGGGAACCTCTAAATCCATAACATGCAAGATTTACAAGAAATGGGGAAAACTTTTTCTCCCAGTACTTTAAATAGGTGGTAAAATTTCCTTGTTAAACAAATAATTGAAGGAGAAAAAAATTGTCCATATATACATATGCTAATAAAGATTGTTAAAGTTAGCAATGGAAAAAAGCAATAAACTTGTGCAATGTTCTTATGTTTAGAAATAAATTTCAAAAACCAAATGTTTGTTTGAATGAGTGTTTTGTATTGATCAAAAATACGGATTTTTTAAGCTTAGTTTTAGATATGAGAGATAAGAGGGGATGGCATTCCATAATTGTTATGGATATGAGCATGTTTTTATTTATTGATGCTCATTAATGGCCTATAGTCAGGGCACAACCTTCTAGGTAAATGCATAACTTAGGAACATTTGTAGAAGATGATTCATCAACTTTTAAAACTCTTCTTAGGCATATTAGTAATATTAGATTTTTATTTTTAAGTCCATATACACAGACGCAGGTACAAATAAATTCACATTATTTGCAATGTGTAGTAGCTTACATAAGGACTTCCTACCTCAAATAGGGTTATTAATTTTGCATCTCAAATTAGTTCCTGACAACCTAGCAACTGTGAGAAAAGTTTTCAAGTGTGACCTGGTAATTGTTTTAATGGATTTTCAATGAAGGGTGAATTGCCAAGCTATGTAGCCTGCAGGTATTCCAATGGATATAATTAGGCTGATTGCCTTAATAGCCCACAAAGAAAAACTCCAAATATGTACTATTTCAACTTTATTATATAGTTTCTCATAGGCTCTGTCTGTTGGCATACTTATAAACAAGGTATATAAGGGAACTACTGCAGTGAAAGTGAATAGTCCAAAGAGCTCTGGCCAGGAGGTTTTTACTTAGTGTGAGATTTTTATTGTATACCTCAGGTCTGCCCACCACAAAATGGTGATGAGACCTAAAGCTGATGAACACAGGAAAAAAAAAAAACAACTTCTGAGGTTAAAGGGGCAATGTTTCACCTATGCTAAAGGACCTGGTGTTGGTATAGACAATTTGTTTTCTATATAATGTCTCAGTCTTCTAGACTAAGAAGTCGTAGATCTTCTCTATCTTAGTTACTTTCTCATTTCTGGGACAAAATAACTGACACCCACAAGTTAAAAGAGGAAAGGTTTATTTTTGTTTCACAGTTTGTAGAGGTTTCAGTCCATAGTTGGCTGGCTCCAAGGCAGGGCAGCATGGCAGAGGGCAGAGCAAAGGAGAAACAGTCCATAGCATGGCAGGCAGGAAGCAGTGAACCTTCCTTTTTATTCCATCCAGGATGCAAGCCTATTGGTTGGTGCCACCCATACCCAGGTTTGGTCTTCCCTCCACCAGTAAATCATTACCCACACCCAGAAGTATGCTAGACCAATTAGTGGGCTAATCCACTATCATATCCCCATGATCTGATATCACATACCCGTGATTCAGTCATCTCCCAAAAGTCCTACCTATGAGCACATGAGGCTTTGAGGGGACATCTAGATATAAGCCATAAAGTGCTCTCACCTTAACAATTTGGTAGATGCAGTATTTGTTGTAACATACCCCTAGGATGAGAAACTTTCCCCTGTCCTCCCCAAACATCCATTGAACCCTCCTGTAAGACCTCCATATTCTTGCTATAAGGGTATTTTATTATACAATTGAGTAACATCTGAGGACCAAAGTCATTTGGAACATAGGGGAGATTAACCCCTATGTTCATCAGTCTGCTAACCAGAATTTAGTAGAATAAAACTTTTCTTTTTTTAGTTTGAGGAAATTTTAACATGGACAACAAAACAAAGAACTCTTCAGGGTAGGAAATAAGAGATGTCTGTCAGACAGAGATCAGAAGTGAAGGAAACCAAGCCATGTGCTTATGAAGTCATATGGAGTTGTTGTGTGTTTATGTGGTTCCAGGAATGTCTGATTTGAAGTTAGATTCCTTGAATTTTTCTCAGTTAAGAGTAACCCATTTTCATGTACCTACAAGGGAAACTGGAAAGTTTCCCTTCCCAGAGGGAAAGCTAGAAAGTTTGAACTGGGCATTTCTTGATGATGAGGAAGCTCTGGGTATCATCACTTAAGTAACTTGGCAGCAGTTATGAAGATATTTTCAACAACTGCTCTCCTAGCTCAGCCAACTAAAGAAATAGCCCTGCCTCTAATTTGAAAAAAATCAGTTGAGGTCGGGCCTCAAGTCCAGGGATAATTCTTATAAATGAGGCAAGGTCTGCCACCTGGTGGTAAGAAATAAAATGCCACCCCCCCCCATTGGGCCTTGACACTAAAATACAGTCCAAGCCCATTTTAATTAATTCTTTATTATTTTGAGACGGGGTTTAAGTGGCTCAGAATGGGCTGGAACTTGTGAACTTCCCACCTCAACATTCTAGAGTCCTGTGATTACAGGTGTGCACCACCGTGCCTGGCTTCAACCTTTTAAAATCATCTTTGGAATGGTTTTAAACTGCTAGAAAAAGGAAACGTGAAGAGGAAGCTGGTAGGGGTCAGAGTTCTCTGAAGAGGAAAGCAAGCATTCATTTATCCATTCATTCATGCACAAACATTACTGAGTCACTACTGAGTACTAAAACTCATAGTCAATTTGTAAACAGAAATGTGTAAGAAAATACCCCTGCTCCTTTAGTGACAGAGAGATGACCAAATAAGGCTGGGCGAATAAATTCTGATAGTTCTTGCTTCTCTTTGAAAGGTTCAGGAGATAGCAAAATCTTCTGAGTCCATTAGAGGGAGTGCTATATCTCCAGAAGTCTCTCTCTCTCTCTCTCTCTCTCTCTCTCTCTCTCTCTCTCTCCCTTCTGGAATAAGCCCACAGCTCTTCAGTGATTTAGCCTACCTGGCCTCACAGAGATGAAGATACCCTAGCTCCAGCTTCCCCTAATTAGACTCCAGTTCTGATTATTCTTTCCACCGAAGCTGCGCTCTCACAGCATGGTCCTTGGCATCAACACTGTCACCTCTAGGAAATTTAAATATGCAAATTGTCTGGTCCCATCCCAGACCAAATGAATCAGGACCTTTGCAAGTGTTAAGGCCTCCAGGCTATTTTGATGCATGCTGAAGTTTGAGAACCATGCCTCTGGGAAAGCCAGAACACTATACTGGCCAGACTGATAGGAGTGGGGGGAAGGGAAGGGACAGTGGCCCCTACCTGCCAGTCTAGTTACTTCCACAGTGTGTTAGAGGAAGCAGAGGTACCAAGGGATAAGGACAGAATGATCACAGAGGTTTGTGCCAACTTGCTTGGCACCAGTTTTATGGGCACTGACCCCCCAAATCACCTTGGACACACTGGTTATAGTACCACAAAGTGCTAGTGGGAGGCACAGACTCCATCTTCATTTTACTCTACTCTAGGGAAGGATCCTTCCAGTAACCAGAGCAAGTGAGATAAACCGGGTGTTGTTCAGGGCTGTGCTCAGCTTCTCCACTCCCTTCCAGGAAGGCTCGGCTCACTTCCCTGCTAGTGCAATACAGTGGGAAGTCCCCTTTTCTTCCCTGCCACATTCTGGTTGGTGTACTAGGCTAAATGACTCCGTCAAACCCTAGAGATAATGAACCCTGCTCCCTCCACTGTTGCCTGGAGATAGCACTACTTCTTAAAGGGAAATGCTAAATGTACAGTATTACAGGTCACATAGTACTATGGTACAGCAGGTACTTGTAATTAATATGTTTTCAGCCACTCTTTCCCATCCTCGTCCAATCCTGTCTGTGCTCCTGTACTTTGCATTTCTAACATACAGTGGGCACTTAATAAATAGCATGGGATGAACAACTGAAGCATGGTCTCTGGTCTCCCACATTTTTCCAGCTGCTGCCAAAAAGTGCCAGCTCAGGGCCGGTGGCCGACTTTGTCAGTTTCCTCTAGAGAAATCACTCTTCTTAGCGAGAAAGTCAGCGCATCAGGCATCTCCCCACACGTGGGCACAGGAAAAAGGAAGGGCAGAGGCGAGGGGGGTGTAGCGATGGGAGACAGGATCCGTATGTCCGAAGTCCGGGGTCACCTCGGCCTGGACTCCTAACTCAGCTGCAGACTAGAAGAGCCCTCCCCCAAGTCCCCAAGCTGAGCAACTGTCAGGCCGCATCTGCTCCAAATTTATGGCTTCTTCTCCGGCCGCCGCCGGCCTCTCCACGGCCTCTTTACCAAGTGCAGCTGCAGCTGAGACCCCTCCCGCGGGGAGGGAGAGGACACACCCCCGCCATCCCGGGCCGGGGGCGGGGAGCAGGTGTGAAGCGGAGGTCGCAGCGGCGAGCGCGGTCACCCTCCGCCGCACCGCGGAGACCCGGCCGCACCCGATGCGCACACAATGGCGCGGGACCAGGCACAGGGCGGCCGCTTACCCCGACAGGTCGGGGAGCGGCTGATGAAGGAGGTGGGAGCCAGGGAGGGCCGGCCATCTAATCGCTGGAGCGGACACCTGGGCAGAAGCGCGCGCAGGCAGAGGGAGAGGCATGTGCGGTGGTCCTGGGCAAAGCCCAGCCTTTCCTCGCAGACCCTTGGACGCTCCTGGGGCGGGCTAGGGAGGAGGGGCCCAGGGAACAATGCAGGCCCCGCGGCACTGGGAGGGACGCGCGCGCACTGGGAGCAGGCTGGCAGCCCGTGCCCGGGCTTTTCTGATTGCCTATTGTGTCTTCTCCGCGACCGCCTTGCGCCTCTCTGCCTCCCCACCCTCTGCTCCGAGGGCCTCCGACTCTTGCGCTCCGCCCGTGTATTCATTCTCTAAGCGGTACCCGCCACTAAACGAGCAGCCGCACACACACATGCCAGGGGAAGGGGTTTTCACTGCGGAGCGAGAAGGCAGTGCAGTGAGAAAGGTGCCAGTCTCCAACACGGCCCTGTCACATGCCTTTGGATAAGGGGACTTCACTCTCTCCCCATTCTGTACAAATTGCCCTGCCCAACCGCTCTTCCTCGATTGACCGCCCTTTCTTCTAACCCAAACCGCTCCAGGAGCAATGAACACCGTGTGTGGGGGTGGGGGGTGGGGGTGGTGTGTGTGTGTGTGTGTGTGTGTGTGTTCCTGGGCAGTAGATGTCTTTGTCTGGGCTCCGGAAGCCTGAGTTTAAAGGTGAAAAGCCTGGCCAAATGCAGTGTATACCTCTATCTCTAGGGTCAGAATTGGTTGGGGAAGGGGTGCGTGAGGCCCATAGGGAACTTAAGGCACAGGGTGGTCGTGAAGGTTCCTGACACCCAGCTCTAAGCTCCCTGCTCCCGTGGTGTCCTCTGTGACAGGTCACTGAAGCTGGTTTTTACGGCTTTGTTTAATGCTCCTCTCTGCTGCATTGTCACGTTCCCTGAGAGGTGGAAAAAAAGGACATATAGAGGGGCCAGAAAAAGGGTTGGGAAATCAAGGATTTAGATTCATGGGCAATATAGAGTTGAGTGGAAGTCTGATGTGTCTGTCGTCAGATTCAGAGTCTATAATCTAGCCCATGGGCTAAATCCAGAGCACAGATGTATTTGGCTCATAAAATATTTTGTAAACAGTCTATTATAGATAATACCATATTGCAGAAAATAAAACTGTGCAAAACTAGAATAATATGGGCCCCCATGTACCCAGCCAACTTCAGACCTCATACATCCAGAACCAGTCTTTCTTCATCTAATCTACCACTCTCTCTTCATGATTTTGGGGCAATCTCAGAAATCATATCATTCTTCTGTGAATATTTCAATGTAGTCCTAAAAGGTAAGGAATCTTTAAAATAACAGTATTAATACCATTATCACACCTTAAATAATAATTCCTTATCAAATATATAGTAATACCCAGATTGTCTTATTTTCTTCATTGTTGATCAGTCTAAGATTCAAGTAATTACATATAGTGCATTGTCTCTTTTAATCTGTTTTCCTTCTTTTATTTTTTTCTCCTTGTAAATCCTTTGTTTAATAAACCAGGTGATTTGTCCAATAGAATTTTCTTCGATCTAGATTTTGTGAATGTATCCCTATGGTGTCATTTAGCATGTTCTTCTGCCCCTATTATTTTCTGTAAATTAGTTGTTAGATATAGTCTTGATCAATTAATGGTTTTTTTCCCCTCCAAGAATATTTTCTAGGCAATATTGCTTAATTCTGTCAGGAGTAATGTCTGCTTGTCTGTTTTGTGGTTGTTATATTAGCATCTAGTAATGATCTTTGTCTAGATCACTCATTTCACCAGGGACTGCTAAATTGTGACATGCTGTGATTTCTTCTTCATTTTAGAGTTGGAATGCAGTACATCTCAAAAGGGAGTCTATCATAAACCATTATCTCAAGGTACATTTCTAATAGGAAGGTCAAGATAAATGTTTGATTATTTCTCTTTTTTAAAAAAAAATGAGTGGATTCTTTAGTATCTTCTAAAGGTGACCCATGATTTTCTTCAAAAACACCATTATGGAGGGCTGGGGGGATAGTTCATTGGTAGAGCACTTGCCTAGCATATGTGAGGCCTTGGGGTTTGAACCCTGGTGCCACAAAAAATAAAATAGTAAAAACATTATTATGACCTCACAGATTTAAATATATTTAATGTGTTTCCAACCAAGTATGTTTTGGCTGCAGAGATGTTTTGTTAGGAGATTTCATAGCAAAAATACTAAGTCCTGGCTTCTGTTGTAGGTCTGGGCTCTTTTCCAGTGAGAGTGGAGCAGGCTTCAGCTGGGGAGCATTGTCTATGGATATTTATTCTTCCCTTTGTCTGCTCAGATCTTTTCTCTCGCTTCCCTGGACCTTACAGGTGTGTGTCTGTAAAACCAGGTCCAGTCCAAATGTCTCATGTTATAAATAAGGGAGCTGATGAAGTAACTTACCTACTACCTTGGACTGGAAAACAAGACTCCTGGCTGCCCACCAAGAGGAGTAGAAAGCAAAAAAGAGGGAACCAGTCAGGAAGCAACAGGAGCCTCACTTTTTTTTTTCTTCATTAACCCTTTATTAGAAGTCACACTCTTATAGAAATATATGAGGACTTACGTGAAAAATTAAATGTATCCAAGAATAAAAAACAAAGCACATAAAGTAGTATATGCATTCCAGTGTTTGCGCCAGAAACAGCAGTACCCACAAAAGAGCTCCTCTGAAACTGCCTGGCTAGGCAGGCCAGGTCGACATCCGGGTGGGTTTGGTTCGGGTGGCAGGCCAGCCCTCAGGCACAATGTGGGGCCGTCAGCCTCCTCGTGGCCCAGCGGGATGGGGCAGCACCAGCTCCTAGGGCCTCCGGGCCAGTGGTGGACCCCAGGCTGGCCGGACAAGAACCACTGTAGGGACCCACCAGGCCCTCCTGGGGCAGCGGTGAGGACATGTCAGGCAGTCATGGAGCGCCTCGGAAGCCTCCTCTAGTCGGTTTTTTTCAGGAAGATCTCACTCAGAATGACCCACACTGGGGAGTCGGTCTGGATGGAGAGGTGCAGGGCCTCCAGGGGGCCAAAGGTCAGGTCCACCTCACCTTCTGCCACACCCTTATAGAAGGAACCTATCTGCAGGTAGCCATCAGGACTCCGTGGGTACTGCAGGGCAGCTGAGCGGCCCTTCTGCAGGCCCTCCTTGTCTGACTGGGGGTTATCGAAGGGCAGCACCTCCACCAGTGTGTTGAAGAGCTTGTCCTCTGGATGCTCGATGTTCCTGCTTCGGAAGAACCGTTCAAGGTGCAGTGGCTGGAAGAAACAGAAGTGGATAAAGTCCCCTGCGGCAGGTGTGAATCCCCAGAAAAAGTCCTCACACAGGTAGGCCTTCTCCAGGGTGAAGTGCTGGTAAGTCTTGAGGCTTGTGCTCACCTTGGCAGGTGGGTTCACATGCTCCTTCCGCAAGGCTTGCTTCCCAAAATCCTTGTCCTTCAGTTTCTGGATCTTTCTGGCCAGGGAGGAGTGGGTGCCCACGTGCTGGAAGAGGGATGGCTTGAAGCGGACCTGAAGGTTGGCCTTCTGCCGGTCACAATGCTTAGCATCCTTCTCAGGGTTGCAGACCTTCACCCACAGAATGTGATCCAGGAGCCATTCATTGGGCTTGTCCTGGTAGAACATGAGGATGAACTCCACAATGAGGAGCCTCACTTTCAATTTGAGTTGAGGCAGAGACTTGGGAACACCTCAAGATAACCTTTCACTTGATTCCCAAAACAAGATTTGCAGAGGAAAATTGGGGAAATTCCAAACTCCTCTCTCTCCTTTGCTCCCACACCCACTTAGTCACTGAGCCTACCAATAGGCCTTTCTACCTGCATTTGGGTCCGTCCTCCAATTCACCATCGTCCCTTGGAAAGAGGTTTTCCAAAGCAGAAGTCGAATCATGTCATTCTCTGGCTTTAAAATCCACTGGTAACTCCTCATTGCCTATAGGTTAGCTACCTTCTGTCTTATGCTGTCCTCCTGTCATGATCCTTTTCTCCAGCCACAGTCGGTTCCCTGCAGGGCTCTGTACACAGAGTTCCATCTATATTTTGTGCTTTGTATTTGCTTTTTGCTTTTTTAAACACCCATTCCTTCACCAGCTCACTCCCACTTCTGAAATCCCACTTCAAGCTTTGAGCTCTGGAAAGACTTTTGGCACAACTTGGCTTCATGTGATTTCCTATTCTGCATTTGTACAGCATACTGTGCTTTGACTAAGAATAGCACCTTGAGACGGGTGGGCCTTTTGTCTTGTTTTGATATTTAAGTTTGGTTGTTTTCTCTTGTCCCCCTCCTGGCCTCTGTGGGAACATCCAGAGGCCTGGCAAGGGCTATGTACCTCCAACACCTATGCTTGGTCCTAGGAGCACACAGGCAAGTCAGTAAGAATTTGGTGAGTAAATGAAATTAGACCAAAGAGATGAAAGTTGGTAGATATTTGTGGAGAAGAGGATCCCCTTTCCTTGCAGTGAGACGACAATACAAGCAATTTTGGTGTAGTCTCACTGGGTAGAAGCCCAGAAGAAGCCAGGGCTGCTCGGGCATCCTGGAGCCACGCTCTCACTAGGTCAGGTCCCGGGCCCAATTTGGGCCTGCTGTCCCAGGACGCGTGTGCGTGGGTACGCAAGCTCGCGCCCACACCCACCCACCACAAACCACAGCACACACAGCCAACCCCGCCTCCTCCCGCTGGGAGGATAATTAAAGCGCCAAACCGCCTATGGGGCGGGCAGTGTTCCCTGGGGCGCATTTCAGCGGGTGTGATTAATGAGGCCGGGGAGTTAATGAGGAGAAAGTTGAACCGAGGGAGCTTGGCAGCGGAAGCCCTCTCCCAGGCCCTGGAGAGGGCCCTCCGAAGGCATCTCCCGCCCTCTTTTGACCAGAGGTTTATCGAAAGCCACATGGTGCCTGCCTCTGGCTCCACTGGCTGCTTCAGGCCAGCAGGAGAAGGTTCTTCCTCTGCTTATGTCTAACCCTGCTAACAAGAAAAAGAACCAGCCCCTTCCACCTAAAACACAACAAAGGACTCCAGGGAACGTGGTCGATTTTCCCCCCCCTTCTCCTTAGGGACCTGTGGGCATGGGTCCCAGACCACCTGGGGTTTCATTCCAGACCAAGTTAAGAGCCAGCTCTGCCATTGGCAACCAAATGACGGATGGACCAGTTACTTAGTCTCTTGAGCCTGTTTCTGTATCTGTAAAATGCTGCATTCCTTATTTTACCTAAAATATGGCTCACATTTACTGAGAACTTAGTATGTGTCAGACGTTAGGCACCTGGCAAGTATAATCTCATTTATTCTTTTCAGTAACTCTAGGAAGTAGGCTCTATTATTAACATCTTGATTTCATAGACATTCAGGCAGAGAGTCACGACATACCTTGCCTGTCGTCATCCAGGTATTTGCCATGGGTGACCCAGCTCATAGCAGGGGAGTTGGGAAATTAATGCCCATGGGCTGCTGACTCCTAACCCTATGCCCTTGGCACTAAGCTGTGGTGCTAGTTCTCAAGGTGATTGTGAGTTTGAATCACACAGCGCCTGAACAGGACTTTGTCAATTGTAAAATACCAAGCAGATATGAAGATACAATTACTGGTACTGTTCACTTTACCTTTGAACCTAGAGCAGACGGGCAGGGAGGGTGGAGCCCCAGATCAGAGAAAGACAACAGAGTAAGAGCCTCCCCAACAGTCTGTGTCCTTGGATCCTAAACGGAGGGGTGAAGCAGAGAATGACCTCTGCCTGACCTCCACCACCACCCCTCAATGCACACACCTTATGGTCAGACCACAGACACACCAAATTGTCCCTGCCTGCCCACAACTGGCAGAGCAGTGGTAGACTTGGTTTTAAAGCAGTGAGCCTGGCAAGTGTGGATTCAGAAGACCCATACTCCAGTGTGAATCACATTGGCCAGCTGTGTGAACTTGGGCTTGATGACTGGAGGCTTGTCTGCCTGTGGAGAATGTAGCAGCTGTCCTAGTGTCTCCAGGCTGCTGTGAAGGGACAAACATGAAGTCCCAGTTATGAAAAGATGCTGTCACTGTATGTTGTGCTTTCTGTCTAGAAATGGTTGAAAGCAGAGTCTAGGTCACTCCCTGGCTGCACACCAAAGGTTTCCAGAAAGGGTGAACAAAGTGAGGAGACTCGGCTCCCCAGCAAACACACCTTCCTTCCCCTCTAATCTGGGGTCTATAGCTCTGTATTGATCTCCAGTCAAGAATGATTTGAGACCAGAAGCCAATCAGCTCCAACAAAGGGTTGATGGGTTTGAAATGATTCAATTTCTTCTGGATGAATTTCTTCTGCTGATTCAGGGAAATTGAGGCTTCCCAGGCCAACTGAACACAAATTAGTCTGTCCACTCTTGTCCAACACCACCTCCCTCCTCCCCAGCTGGACTGTGAAGCCCCCAGCCCTCACCAGTGCTCTGCACTGCCCCTTCCCCATCCTAGGGACCAGCAGCCCTGGCAAAAAGGGGAGCATCAATAATTTTCTCCAAAGGAGCTCATGTCTAGAGAAACCAATATTTAACATTCCCATTTACATTGAAAGCGTGATTCTGATTATGAGATGGTAATGAGGGGATTAGCCAGAGGAGAGAGCTCGCCTGCCTGCCCCCTTTCCATTCTTCCTTCCCTCACCCTGCATGGTGGACTTACTCCTTTTGCAGGAGGTGTGGGGGAGGGGTTCAAGCCCTTCCTCCAGAAGAGCACCAGAGATGCCAGAGCAGGGCAGGGGTCCTTCAAGACCCCATATGAGAACCCCTTATTCATGCCTGGAATCAATTAGCCTCAGAGGGGGTGACACATAAGATGTGAGACACCTGACTCTGGTTCTTCCTATTTGTCCCCCTAGACCAAGCCCCTCTACTGTTTGATTCTGCCCAGTATTTCAGAAAGGTGAGCTTCTTAAGGCATACTCTGCTGCTCCACTCAAGGGCTGAAGTGAAAAGTGTTTTAGGAGAACTTTGCCTCGGCTCTGAGATTCTCTCTCCTAAATTCCGCCTCTCTGGAATGGCATCCTCGTTCACCTTGTCCCAGACCCTGCCCTTTAACCAGGCAGCAGTTTACCTCTCACTGTTCCTATGGGGCAAGCTCTGGGGGGCGGAGAGAACCCAGGGGGGTCACCCATCCCTAGGTCCTGTTTGTTGGTGGACAATGGCGCTCAGACAGGATAATTCAGTGTGTGATTGTGGTCACGCCCCCCCTTTTGTGCCCCTTTCAGAGCCAATCTCCCAGGCCCAGATGGGTTAATCCATAATGCAGAAGAGCAAGTAATTGGCTGTCAGCCCAGCCTCTGCACCCCTCCCTATTAGTGCCACTGCCCTAATGAAGCCCAGCTTGGAGAGTCCCCTTCTCAATGAGGCGCCGGCCCCAACCCAGCCAGGCACACATGTGTCTCTGCTCCTCTGCCTGAAGCCTGGCTCCCTTTAGGGATCCCCAGCCCAGCCTCCCCGGGGTGACCCAGCTGCCAGGGCTGTGGAGGCCCCGGAGGGAGGCTGTGATGGATGGGAGGGAGTTAGTTAATAGAGCCCGAAACACATGGGCCCTGTCTCCACACACGCGCACATTCAGACACTTTTATAGCTTCTACTGACAGCATCCCTGGCCTTTTTAAAAGAACCCCATGGAATATTCCCCACTCCCATGTCTAGCATGAGCAGTGCCGAAATAGGATTTAAAGGGGGCTATGAAGCTGCTCCCTTGGACATAGGCCCAAGTCTTTGCTACACATCCCCAGCTCAGGATCTGCCCATCAAAGTCCCCTTGTGTACCTTGGGCACTAATAGTTCCAGGCAGGTGAGAAGGTGAGCATGGTCCTCAGTTTCCAGTGCCTCAGCTGCTATTTGAATCTTTCCCTGAGATTTTCTTTGCCTTAATTCTTGGAGATCCATCTCTGTCTCATGACCATACCTCTCTTTCTACTCATTTCTGAACCAATTCTTTACTTAGGGGCAGAATAAAATCCAGTAGATAAAGTGGTATCCAGAAACAAAAGCTGTTCTTTGTTGGAGCCACCTTACCTGGCTCTCGGTGATCCCACCAGGTTAGAGTTCATTGTCTCTGGAAGGGTTCAAGCCAGACCTGGATGACATTTGTTTAAAATGTCATAGAAGAGCATTTTGGGGAAGATGTTTGCAAAAAGACCTACAATTCTCTGGATTCCCTGCATTTACATTCTATTCTCATTTCTCTATTCCCTCCCCCCTAATTCAGAGTAGTGTAGCCTGGCTGACCCTCATGCCAAACCTGTGGAAGAAAGAAGATTCTGGTTGCCATCTGGTGTCTACTGAGGCAGAAGCTATGTGTCCTAAAGAGAACCCCAAACCAAAAATCTGCCTGCCCTCCTTCCTATACTTAAGGCTTTATAAATGATAATTTCTTATTTTACAATTATTGATATAGGACAATATTCAAAAATGGGAGGGAGAAAGATGGAAAATTGTACATATTCCTCCTCATCAATTTCAACAGTTGCTTATATTTTCTTTTGATGTGCTGTAGAAAATCATTCAACATAACCGAAACGTTTACTCAGTGTTTTCTGTGTGCGAGGCACAGTGCTTATAATTTTTCTATCTGGATCACAACTCCAGAGCCTTTTCAAGATTCACTTTCCACTTCTAATGATAAGGTTATTGGCCTAAAATCTGTAAACCTTCTCATCATAGAATAGAGACATGGACCTTGGAGACTATCAAAGTTGGAATCTGTCAGTTCAAACGCTTTATGATTAAGACCACAGAGAGGAAAGGAACCCCCCAAGGGATTAAGTACAGGGCAGAGGAGAGAGGCAAGTGACTGAGAAAGGTCTAACCCCATTTCTTATTAGAGGATGAACAACACTGGCGGTAAAATATCATTCAGAGGTTGCTCCTAGGAGATGCTGAATATTTATGAGCTATGCAATCAGAACCTAGGAGGTAAAGCCTAAAGAATAAACAGGCAGCAGGGTGGGCTTGGAAAAATGGAAGGAAAGAGACTTGAAAAAGAAGCCATGGGAAGAGGCAAGGGAGGCACAAAAGGAAAGAAATAAGTTCCTGGGACTTGTGAGAATAGTGACTTTTCTGGGTCTCCCTAAGACTTAGTTGCATCTATACTTGTGTAGATAAGGAATGAGGTCAAAATGAGGCTGGGCTTCCCCAGGCCACACTGCTTCTCTGTGAAAGCCTGAAGAGATCTTGGAGTTGTCTTTACCCCAAGGAATTAAGCTTGGTGTAGAAACCAAAGGTCAACATGGGGCAGTGGAGGAGGGATGCCAGGGCGGAGGGATCCCTGTAGATATTGGAGATAGATCCAGTATTCAGGGAGAATAAGCTACAAACACACATGCATGTGCACAAATCTGTGAACACACATGTGTGCACACACACACACCCCAAAGAAACTCAGTGATGGGAGGTGGAAAACCCTTTCACATATTTATTTAACATACATTTCTCTCTGAGTGAAAATCATTACAGGCAAGGGAATATTCCTGTTTAATTGAAAAGTGGAACAACCTCTGCAGGATGAAGGGGATTTAGAGATATTAATTGGTCTTTTCCTTTGTGAATCTCATCCCCACCTACAGAGAGGGGATAAGGAGAGGGAAAGAGAAGGGGGAGGGAGAGAGGAGATAAATTGAGATAGACAGAAAGAAAAGTCCATTCTGGACTTTCCTGAGACTGGAAAAGTGCTAGGAATTAAAGATATAAGCAAATACAAAGAACAGCAGATTTAATACAGATAGGTCCAAGGAGTTAGGGGATTTCAGAACTAAAATTAGAATCGCAGAAAAAGATCCAGAGGTCTTAGTGCATTACACCCAGCAAAGTGATTGTAGATGTCATTCTGTTAGTAGAATGTATATATGTCAGAGGTGGAGGAAGGGCAAGGAGACTTCATTCTGCTATTCTCAGGGGCAGGTCTTTCACAGAGATGCAGTACACCTTATAAGTTAAGCATACAGGTATTGATCAGCCTGGGTTTAAATCCTGGATTCTCCATTTGCTAGCCAAGTCACTTAGGGCAAGTTACTTAACCACTCTGTGTCCATGTCTCCCTATCTATAAAATGTGGATAATAATTGTATCTAACTTTGAAGTTATTAGGAGAATTAAATCAGTTAATACAGGTAAAGCCCTTAGAACAGCCATAACAACAGTAAGTTCACAATGAATTGTATATATTTTAAATCATATATTCATTAATATTAGATGAGCAATTACAATGTGCTACATATTATGGTGGCCACCAATGATACAAAGATGAATAAGTTCCGTTGATCTTTAGGGGAACCTAAAGTTTATGGTAGGGATATACAGGTAAGCAAATAAATCAAAACAGCATCTATTAAATTATACAGAAGGGAAATAAACCAAATTATCTGGGAAGACCCTATTCTGGGAGATTCAAGAAGACTTCATTAATCAGGCAAATGAAGCTGGATTGCCAGGATGAAAGGGATTCAGGTGGAGAATGGCAGGAAGAGGGCACTCAGGAAGAGGAAATGGCACAAATCAAGTCATAGAGGCACAGGAAGTATCACATAGTCAAGGAAAAAAGGTACTGTGAGTGCGGAGACCACCTCTCTGTATGGAATTGGGCAACTATGGGTTAACTGTATTATTGGACAACTATGGTTAACTAGGAACCATGCTCTTTGTGAAAGGCACCTTAGTAACCATGACAACTTCTGTAATCTGTCACCAAAGAAGCGTAAGGGACTCCTCCACTGCTCTGCTTTGTGTAAATCCTGCTTGCTATATTCCCAGGGAAACACCAAGGGAATTAAGCTTCATAAATGTAAAAAGAGGTATATAAGGAAGTGCAAACCTCTTTTCTGGGCTCTCAAGACTGACAAGAGTCACTTGCTGAGCCACTGGCATTATTAAAAGCTGATTTGCTCCTTTTTCGTGAATCAGAGTGGTCTGTCTGGGAATCTCATGCAGTTTCCTGCTGCAGTGTACTTTAGTGTTGGGATATAGATGGCCAGAGGGGATGAAATGAGGGTAAGGAGTAGTGGAAAAGATTTTGAGAAGGCAAACAGCATGCAGACCATGATGATACTGTATGACACCTATCCTACAGGAAGTGGGGGCCATTATGATTTTCTGTTTGGTTTTTTTTGGGCACCAGGGATCGAACTCGGGTCCTAGTGCTTGCGCAGCAGGTGATGAAACCACTGAGCTAAACGCCTGGCCTTCCATTATGATTTTCAAGTAGGTGAGAGACACGATCAGGTCTGAAAAGTTGAGACATGCATGCAGCTCAGTGTCTGGCACTTAGTAGGAGGTTACTAAGTGAGGGTTAGACAAATGCATGTCAACTCTGTGTAGTATGAGTGTGTAGGAAGGATCCTCAGTGGGAGCCTGAAAGCAGGGAATTAGGGGGCTTTGCAATAGTCAGGGTAAATGACAGAAGCTAAACTGAGGTGGTGATAATGATGATGTATGGAACAGTCACAAAGGTGACAAAATGCCTTTCAGAAACGCACTAGAGTTTAAGAGGGATGTCAAGAAGTTAGAAAAAGCCCAGTATGAGGAAATCCTATTTACAATTGTGTGAAACCAATAATAAACATTGGAATAAGCTGGGTGTTGTGATATACACCTGTAAACCAGCCCAGCCTTGGCAACTTAGTGACTTAGCAAAACTCTGTCTCAAATTAAAAAATAAAAAAGGACTGGGGTTGTAGCTCAGTACAAAGCCCCTGGGTTCAATCCCCAATAATACACACACAGACATACAGGAATAACCATAACAAAAGGTGTTCTGGCTATAAATAATGAAAACTTTAAAACTATTAAGGGACATTAAAACCTGGGAGCTCTTTTATCCTCCACAATCCTGTATCACTGGGCATACAGGTGGGATAGGTATACTTATGCTTCTCAAAGTTAAATGTAAACCATCGTCTCTTTCTCCTCCCTAAAAATCTCCCCATCTTTGAGTTTACTGTCAGAAGACTACTACCTGTCATCTTAGTACCACCCAGTAGCAGCTCCTGGGGTCATTACCCCTCATTTCTTTCAGATTTTAGCTCCAGGTCATTTTCACTCTCATCAATTATTCCTCTGTCTAACTCTTGATGGTTTTAATAATCACTAAGATAATAGTCATCTGAAAGCCCTGCTGACCTCCTGTCCTCCCACAATCTTGTTGCCTCCTCTACCTTGGCCATGAATTCCTATGTTCATACCCTAATAGCTTTTGTCCTAACCAATAACTGAACTTCTGCATGATCTCCAATTTCAAGCATTCTCGTTTCCAATCACCATCTCCTATTTCCCCTGTTCTCTTCTTCTTGTATTCCAGTCCCAACAAAACTTAGACCAAAGCAGGATAATCCAATGGTCTCAATTATTTTCCGTAGCCTCCAATCCTTTGCACTGTTGCTCCTTCAATTTGTTGACTCACAACCTCACTTTCCTCCCTACTCAGCTTAAATTGGCACGCTCAATCACCAGAATGGGTTTCTTACAGACATTCTAACTTCCCTACCTGACTCCCACTATGTGAGCTTGATCGGCTATCTGACAGCCTTGGGAGAATTCAGCAATCCGCCTCCTCTGCACTGCACTCAAGCAGCTGAAAAGTACCTGGAGGAAAAGATAAGACCATCAAGTAAGGCTCTAATGTTACCTAGAAATTATACTGCATTTCTATAGTTATCAACTCCCTTGTTTTCCTACCTGAAAATGGCAGATACTCTTCTCTCTGCTCAAACTGCCAATAGCTCATTCCTTATCAATACTCGGAGCTGCCAACTTTGTTTCCTGTTTCACAGAGAATAGTTGGCTCACGGGCTCCCCCCACATCTTACCACCCCCTCCTTGTATTTGTGTCCATACACCCTATCCTTTGTCCTATTTCTACACTCGATCTTAGCCAAAAGACCGAGAAGCGATCCTTTGTCCTATTTCTGTGAATGACCTGTCTATGTTCTGGCTAAGTGAATTCATTTACTTATGCCTAGACCTGATTATCTTTCTTACTTAGGGACATTGCTCTAGCAACTCCCCCTTTCCTTCTCTGTATCATAAAATTATCCTTTCAATGACATAGTTTTTAGTCACCATATAAACATGAGGTTATTTCTCTCATTTTATTAAAACTTTCTTTGATTTCACTTCTTTTTCAATTATCTCTTCATAATTCTCCTTCCCAGTTCACCAAAACTCTTAATTGCTTTTCTTCTTTTTATTCTTTTTCTTTAAATTTTAATACATTAAAACTAGATATTTACTACTTTTAAATTGCATTTGCCATTTCTGATCAATACAAAGTAGAGGCAAATAGGGGCCAGAGGTGTAGCTCAGTGGCACTGTGCCTGCCTGGCAAGCACAAGGTCCTGAGTTCAATCCTCAGTACCAACAAAACAAAACAAAACACACAAACAAAGTTGAGGCAAATAGCAACACTTCATAAAAATGTTGAGTCCCCATTCCTTTCCCTAAAACCCTCCCTCAAATATTCCCTCCTACCCCTTACAAAACTATATCCTGAACAAAATACTTAAATACATGGATAGTAATTAAATAAATAGTAAGTTAAATTAATAGTGATTAAATAAATTAAATAAATAGTAAATTATGAAAAAATAGCAAGAATTGTTGGTTTTCTTCTTCTAAAA
Source organism: Heterocephalus glaber (assembly GCF_000247695.1). Next base: position 860,203 of record NW_004624927.1, read on the forward strand.
AAGAACATGGTAGCAAAGACAGGGAGCCAGAAACTGGTTGGGGGTGTCTAATATATAGACAGTTACTTGGGGTACAGGCTAACCTGCTACCATGGTAGGGTGGGGTGGAGAGGAGACCATAGGACTTTGACAACCTATCTCAGACATCAGGTTACCTTCTTCCCCTGAGAAGAGCAGACCAATCAGATGGACAACCACAACTCAGAGATGGGGAGGAGAGGGCTTATGGGCCCCTTTTCCAAATCCCCTGCATGAAGAGTGGGAACAGGGAACAGGCACAGCCATGAAGTCATTGAGGCAAGTGTCTGCTGGCTCCCATGAGCTGAAGAGAACCTTCTCTCGCCTCACTGACATGGACTGCCTATCTGACAGACACAGGTATCTCTGTCTACCACAGCTCCACAAATAGCAGAACACTGCTCAAAAAGACAGGAAGAACAAAGAAGAAATCTCCTTTGAAGAATGGTCTAAAATTCATCTGTTAAATCTTCATATTTAGAAAAATGACTAGAATACATTGCAAACTGCAAAGTATTAGTGACCATTATGACCTGGCAGTGAGTGGAGTCCTGTCTAGGAAGAGCTCTTACCTCCTAGTCTGCAGCAGCCCATTATTTTAATAAAAGGGCCAAAGATGGCCCCATGTCCCATCCTTTTTATCCTTTCAGTCTTAAGAATGTCTTCATCCTATGAGGAGCTGAAAAGGAGCTGCTTATGGCAGAACAATCACATTTCTGTTTCTCAAACACTGGGGCTCACCTGCAGGAACCCTATGGACAGGTATCTCTGACTTTTGGAGTTCTGATCTAAAATTGGCTTGAAATTGTGCTGTGTGCCCTTTGTTCTTATACTTTTTAAAGAAAAAAGAAGAAGGATAGAGATGGTTAAACACCCTTATTCCTCCCAAACCCTTTACAATTCCGGAGGTCTTCCTCCAGGGATCAGAGGGAAGAAGGCAGGGGATCCTGTACCAGCTGTCTGTCCTGAGGAAATGAGAGTCCAGCTCCTGGTGAAAGGTTTATGATGGGAGGAGAACCACAAAGTCCAGCAAGTGCACTTGCAGCACAAACAATGGGAGTTCTAAGAAACTCAACTGTGGAAGCCAAGGCTGGCCCATCAGAACTCCTTGCCAGCCAACTCTGGAGCGGAAGGGTTGCTGCTGTCCTCAACTGTCCAAGGCACTAATGCCCACTCAGAGGATGGGGAAGAACTGCTTCCTCCTCATGAAGGGGATGGAGAGCTCCCCCAGCTCCATATTAAACTCATTTTTTGTTTGTTTATGATGACCAAGAAGGAAACTGAGCATTCCTGGGCAAAGGCTGACATCTTGATATCACAGAGACAGTGGGGTCTTGTTTCTGGTCTTCTGAGGTTTGTTGCTCAGTGGGGAACTCCTCCTCTGTAATTTCAAACTTTTCCAAGGCTGAACTCATATTTAGTACTTGCAAAGTCTCTCCAACTACATGTGAAATACCAGGGCCAGAACAGGTGGGTCTTCACTGACTTCCTCCACAGGTGGAGTCTGAGGTAAAACATCAGGATGACCAAAGTAGATGTCTGGCTCCACTTCCACCTTTGTTGTCACTTGTGCTCTGTGCTCCCCAGAGACCGATGGCTGGTAAGTAATACAGGTGTTGCTTCTGGGGCCTGCTCACTGAGAGAAAGATGAACCAGACTTTTTGGAAGGAGGAGGCTTCAGGGGGATCTTCTTGAACACTGTATTGCACATGGAGGACTGGAATCATTCAGCATAGAAGCCTGGACAGTGCATGATACAGTGTCCCCATCATGTACCAGTGCTTTCCAAGAGTGCTCCAACTTCTTAACAAACCTGTAAAACTGCAAAATATCAATGATGCCAATATAAAGCAGGAGCCTTTCCAATTGTGGGCAGGGATGGCACCCATGTGATCATCGGTTTCCATGGTACCACCTCATCAAGCCTCGCCCTGGATGCATTCCATGGCTGTGGAATACAGAGCCTTTTGGGAGGTTGGTTTACGTGTGTCAACTGTGTACTATGTTTCATTGTTTAAGAGCTCTCGTTGTGCATGATCTATGTTGTGGATCAACATCGAGTCCATTATCTTGAAGCTCTGAAGCACCAGACATTCATGTTGCAGGGTCTTAGACAGAGTGTTGTACATGTCAGCATCCAAGAAGAGACCATCAGACATGTCTTGTAGGAAGTCCAGGTCTTTAAAGGTTGGCAGAGGCTTCCCTTCCTCTTTCTGAGAAGCATACCATTCGTAGGTGGAGCCCTGGAGGTCATATTTGATATGCATCCTGACTGACTGTGGTAAGAAACTGTTCGTCATCACAATCCGAATGTTTTTTCCCCCTGGCAGCACACAATACAGTACGTAGAATTTAGGCAGCAAAGTGTGAGAGTTCTGGTTGAGGTTCATGTAGTAACCAGGAAGCAGCTTCTGTAGAAACTCTTCTTCTTTATGCTGCACCGTCTCAATGATGAACTCATCACTGGACACATAGAAGAGGGAACCACTAGCTCCAGAATTGCAGAGTTCAATCAGTGGCTTACTGCAGAAGAGTACAAGTAATCATCAGGCTGGATGCCAAACAGCTCCTGAAAGCAGCAGAAGGCAACAGATGCATAGGCCTTGAACCAGAAATCACTGTAGTAATGAACAGGTGTGAGGTTGCTCCCTTCACTGGGAAAGAGATACTCTCCACCACGTAGAAGTCTTGTATGAGGACATCCTGCTCTGCTTTGGTACTCAGACTCCCCACAGTGTGAGTAATGCCTAACTGGATGGAACCTTTCAAACCTGATGACATTGTCTTTTTATACATTGTCTCTCCTGAAGAATCAACACTTCGGTGGCCTATTTTCTTGATGGTCATGCCAGTGGCATAAGGCACCTCAGATGCACAGGTCTCTTGATTCCAGGTGCTGCTGCTACATACATTCCATTCTTGTTACACCTCCTTTCTTACTCAAATGCTCGTATTTTCTATGGGTTGGTTCTATTTATTCTTGAATCCACTCTAGGCAGATATTGCCTCCACTGGTCTACCAAATCTACTTTCAACAAAGCCAATAGTGACATCTACATTCCAAAATTCAGTGTCACTCTCAATCTTCAACCTATTTATCTTAGTCCATTCAGGTTATCACAAAAATGTCATTGACTGGGTAGCCTAAATAACAAAGACTTATTTCTCAGCACTCTAGAGACTGGGAAGTCCAAAATAAAGAGGCTGGCAGATTCAATGGTGAAAGTCTGAGGTCTGCATCTTGCTTTATAGAAGGATATCTTCTCCCTGTGCCCTCATGTGGTGTTTTTATTCATTGATTCATTGGTACTGAGGATTGAACCCAGGGCTTCTGTACTGAGCTAGATTCCCAGCCTGTTTTTATTTTGAGACAGGGTCTTGCTATGCAGCTAAGTTGCCCAGGCTGAGTTCAAACACTCTGGCTCAGCCTCCCCAAGGGATGGGATGGCAGGCATGTACCACCATGCTCGGCTTCCAGGGCCTATTTGATGAGGGCACTAGTCCCATTCATGTGGGCTCCCTCATCATGACCTGATCACCGTACAGTGGCCTCAAATACACATCCCCTTGAAGCTTTGTCCTTCAACATATAATTTGAGGGACACAAACATCCAGTCTGTAATACTGATTCTTTCTGCTCCATTTCCATTGCTCTTCCTTCTCTTTCATTTGGTTTCTCTTTTCTTAGTTTCTATTTTCAGGTTCCTCTTGTTTCTCTGGCCCCTTCTTAGTCTTCTTTATTCTTCCTCAATTCCCTAACTTCTAAATGTTAAGAGTACCCAAGGGCTCAGTCCATCCTAAGTGCAATCTAAAGCCAAAAGATATAACAATATATTTGTAAGACCGTGGGCCTTACCAAACGCTCCAAGGAGCTGACTACAGTGAAGATCACCTGGGAGGGAACACACTGGACAAGTTGTAAAACAGACCTTTATTAGTCTGGCCAGACGGCACTCTCCAAGCACCAAGCTTAGAGAGGCGAGAGGCTCAGAGCCTGAGGTCCTTTTATAGGAGATGCTAGGGGGAAGTTGGCAAGCAGAAATACAAAAGCAAATGCAGAAGGAACTTTTACAGATTGTTCTTAAGATAACATATTCAGATATGGAGTTGGGCAAGCATGACGGAACACTGCACACACAACAGACCTTCCTGGCACAACAACAAGCACAGTCCTGGAACTCGATGTCTACCTGGTGATCCGTAACAGAAGCAGACAAGATGGGGCCCTATTACAAAATGGAGTACAAAATGGAGTAACTGTTGTTCAGTCTCACAATATTGACTCATTTGGCTTTTTTTTTTTTTTGGTACTGGGGATCAAACTGGGGTCCTTGCGCTTGCGCAGCAGGTGGCGAAACCACTAAGCTAAATCCCTGGCCCATCATTTGACTTTTTTTAACCTGGCAAAAATATTTCAAAGATAAAAGTTTAGTGGGAAACTGGGGGAAAATTGTAACATACATATGAGATAAAAATAATAAATTTCCCCAATGCCCTAACAGGGCAAATCATAGAAAATTATGCAGGCAGCCAATAAACATATAAAAACATGCTCAAGTTCCAAATACATGAATATTATGAACATTAAATTCATATTTTATTTGTTGAATTGTAATATAGAAAACATTTTTGTAATAGTCATGGTGAACAAACAATAATAGCTCTCATACACTGCTGCAGAACTGTCAGTTGTGGCAACAGTTTGAAGGGCAATTTGACAATATCTATGAAAATTGTAAATGCATGTTTCTGTCATAAAATTTGGGGTCAGTTTACATAATTTATGGAACTTATTATGCCTTCTAAGGTGCAGTTTTCTCGTCTGATAGAGTAGCTGTGCAGCAGGGTTCCTATGAGCATTACAGGAGATTATGCCTGCAAAGTGCTCAGGTCTGGTTCCTTGTCTATCTTTTCCACTACTGGTAACCTGCACATCAAGAACTGTGTCTCAAGTCAGACATAGGTGCACACCTACGATGCCAGCACCTCTGGGAGGCCTGTAGTCTCAGCCACTTAGAAGGTTGAGGTGAGAGGATTGCTTGAGCCAAGAAGTTCAAGACCAGCCTGGGCAACATACCAAGACCTTATCTCAAAAAACCAAAAAGCAAAACAAAGCAATGCTCTGGGACCCTGAGGCAGAAGGATAAAAAACAAAACAAAACAACAGCAACAACAACAACTAAAACAACTCTCCAAAACCAAAGACAAAAGACTATATTGTAAACAGGCATGGTGGCACACACCTGTAATCCCAGCAGTCAGGAGGCTGAAGCAGGAGAATCACTGCAATTTTGAGGCCAGTCTGGGACACATAGTCAGTTCAAGGCCAATCTGAATTACATAGTGAGACCCTGTCTCAAAAAAATAAATAAGAGGAGGGCCAGGGATTTAGCTCAGTTGTTTCGCTGCAGCAAGCACAAGGACCCAAGTTCGATCCCCGCGTACCAAAATAAATAAATAAGAAAGAAACAAAGTATTGTAGAGATATACACATATGCAAAAGTGTGTATGTAAGATGTTTATTTATAGCAATTGTTTATAAAACAAAACTACAGAAACAAAAATTTCCATAAATATGGAACTGATTACAAATGTATGATAAATCTATGCAATTGAATATTAAGCAGTCAGTAACAAAGATAGAGATATGAAATGATTCCCTAGAAATATTAATGAATTAAAAAAAATTTACTGTAGTGTCTTTTATTTTATTTTATTTTTTATGGTACCAGGGATTGAACTTGGGACCTTGAGCTTTCAAGGCAGGCACCAAAACCACTGAGCTAAATCCCTGGCCCCTTATTAATAATTTTTTTTTTTTTGGTACCGGGGATCGAATTCGGGTCCTTGCACTTGCACAGCAGGCAGCAAAACCACTGAGCTAAATCCCTGGCCCAATTAATAAAATTTTAAAGGCAGTAGGAGGCCTGGGTATGTAGCTAAGTGACGCAATGCTTGCCTAGTATGTGCAAGGCCCTAGGTTTGATCCCTGAACTGCAAAAAGAAAAAAAATTTAAAGACTTCAACTTTTAAAAAGTAACTAAAAGGTAGGTTATAGAAGAGTATAAATAGAAGGATCACATTTGTGTTTTCAGAAAGGTGTTGTTAAAAATCTAGAATCATACACAAGAAATCATCAGTAGTTACCTCAAGCAAGTGGATCTGCAGGACGAAAAAGAACTAAACAATAGGGCACAGATTGTATACTGTCTTACACTGTTTGGGTATTTCTGCATGTGTATGTTATAACTATAATAATTGTTTTGGGTTTTTTTTTGGTACAGGGGATCAAACTCGGGTCCTTGTGCTTGCGGGGCAGGCAGTGGAACCACTGAGCTAAATCCTCGGCCCTTAAAAATATTTTTAAAACTAGAGAAAGAGAGCTTCTAATAGAGGATCAGGAACAATGGTAAAGGGAAGAGAGGGAGAAAGGCTAGAAAAAGTGTGTACTGAGTTGTACTCTGGTGTGCTGAGTTGAAGACTGCTGCCCCCTTTTATGACCACCCAAACTTCAGGCTGTGACCTTGGGGCTGCAGTGTCAGTGGTAGAGGGTATGCTTAGCATACACAGGGCCCTGGGTTCAATCCCCAGCATAGTGACCTTGTTTGGAATAAGGTTTCTGCAGGTGTAATGAGTTAAGATGGGGTTTGCACTGGATTGAGGTGGTAGATCCCAATCCCAAGACTGGTGGACCTCATGAGAAGAGATGATAGAGACACACATGGTGGAGAGGGCTGTGTGGAAGGGGAGGCAGATTAGAGGGGTGAGGCTGGTGGTGCAGCTCAGCAGTAGAGCACTTGCCTCACAGACCCAAGGCTTTGGACTCTCCCTAGACTTTCTTACATCTGTACTTCGGGCAGGGGTAGGAGGATTGGATTAATGCATAGGTGAACTGAGGAATGCCAAGTGTTTTTAGTAACCTCTAGAAGCTGTAAGAAGCAAGCAAGGAAGGAGCCTCCCTAGAGCCTTCATAGAGAGCAAGGCCCAGCAGGCACCTTGATTTCAGACTTCTAGGCTCCAGAGCTAGGAGAAAAATTCCTGAGGTTTTAAGGCACCTAGTTTGAGGCACTTTGTTATAGCAGCCCTATGAGCAGTCCTAACAGAAAGAGAGAGAGACAGGGATGGAGAAGACTAATGGGCCCAGAGGGGGCAGCTGTGAGAAGACTATTTAATCTGATATGTTCGCTAAATAAGTATTTATGGAGTGTTCGTTCTATGCCTAGCTTTATTGTGAGGAACCAAGAAAGTTCCCATTCTCCTTAGCCTTTATCACACCTGCACTGAGATGTGGGCATTTCTGCCAGTTGCCTCCCGATTTCCAGACTTGCTGGGCTGTGTGGCAGCGTGTCTCCCCTGTGGGGAGAGGGGCACTCTCCCCTAGGGGTCCCTGGCTTATTACCTCTGCAGCTACAGGGGTTGAGCCAACAACTCTGGCTCCTGCCGGGCTGCTCCTGCTGTGTGCCTTCCAGCTGCGTACCTGATCTTTTCCCTCTGATCCCCCTCCCATTTGGCCCTCTGGCCCCTCCTAGCTGGGTCACTGCCCCCTGGCATTCTTACTCTGAAGCCAGCAGCCCTGCTGGGCCATTCACAGGCATAGCCTAGAGGAGGTGGAGGGTGGATATTAGGTTCTTCCCTCCCCACTCCCCACAAAACCTCACAGACACATATGCTCAATGTGTATTTGGGCCCTGGGAAGGGGTCCAGGCAGAGAGAGTGATGGGAAGGTAGAAGCTCAGGGGGGGGGGGGGGGGATGAAGGGGACGGGCCTCGGGGGGGGGGGGGGGGGGGGGGGGGGCGGGGGGGGGGGGGGGGGGGGGGGGGGATGCAAATGGACTAGGCACTGTGTGTGTGTGTGTGAATTGGAGGAGGCAGAGGTAGTAATCAGTGTGTGACTGAGGGGAAGGGCTGTCCTCAGACTGCCCTCCTGGGCAATCACATGCCAGCAGCTTCCTCCACTACCAGCTGGCATGCAGACTTTGGACCACCAAGAAGTCTGACCGCACAGCCCCCAGCTTGGCCACTGAAAATTCCCAGCCACATTCTCTGGCCTTGTGCTGGCACAGGGCCAAGGAAGTTAGCCCAGGGTATCTAGTCTTCCCCACCCCCCCCTTCAGTGTAGAGGAGTGGAGAGTTCCTTTAGAGGTATGTAATTCCCCAAACACCACTTCCCTTTCATATTCTCTATTCTTTCTGGAAACCTTCCTACCCAGAATACCACCTTGGAAAAAAGATACTTATCCTCATCTGCCTTATAAACCCCTGGCCCCATACGCTTTTCTATGGCTCCACTTGTGAACACACACACACACACACACACACACACACACACTTCTTCCCAACAAATGTCACAACCTTATCAGAAAAAAAATTCCGTAACTCTGTAAATTCAACACTTTCCATCTTCCCTGTTACTCTTTTTTTTTTTTTTTTTTTTTGGTGGTACCAGGGATCGAATCCGGGTCCTTGTGCTTGCAAGGCAGGTGGAGAAACCACTGAGCTAAATCTCCCCACCCCCACTACTCTTCTTTCTGTCCCCTCCTGTTGAAAAAGTGCTTTTATTTTTCTTATCCTTTCTAGAATGTGGATTGTACATATTATTGGTAAAAACCCTGGAAAAGAGGTAGAAGAAAGAGGCCATGAACTCAACTCTGACTCTTTCTTCAGCCTAAGGTGGAAGATTATAAATCAGCTGCACTGACACTAGATAAAGTCCCTCTGATTCCAGTGTTTAGCTTCTACACAAGCATTTCCAGTGCACCAGTTAGAAAATGGAGAGAGATTCAGAGTTATCTACCCTCCTCTAAGCAAGCAGCAAAATCCAAAGAGGTAGTGATTTGGGAATGAGAACATGTAATAAGTGGACAAGTAGAAGGCAAATCCTTTCCAAAACTGCCTTCAGGAGCAGCACACAGGGAAGGCAGACTTGAAAGGGTACCAGGCCAGTTTCCAGGATGCTCTGGAAACCATGAGTAAAGAGGGAAGAGAAGAAAAGGGCTGCAGAAGAGCCAGAAGGTGGGGCTTCCACAGGGCCCTCTCTGCTTGCTCTGGGCTCTACCCTCTGCCAGACCTGGGGAATCTAGAGACACTGGGAGTTGCAAGTGGGGAGTGGAGGACAGAAAAGGGGAACTTCTGCTATGGTTGGTAGGTACTTATTCTTTGAGTCATCTGTCTTGAGTACTCAACCCTCTTTTAACTTTAGGTCTGAGTTGGTTTAAAATAAATTTTCTATTCTTTTTTCTGATATCCTTCAGTAGAGAAAAATTTTATTATTATATGCTTCTAATACATAACACATCCATTCATCATGGGATATTGGTACAAATACATATCACATCTTCTAGAGATGCTAAGACAAGAAAGCAAGAATAGCAAAAAATGAGAAGGAAAAAGAGAGGAAGATATCAAAAAGAGGTGAGAAATAGAAGAGGGACAGGAGATTGCACCGGGAGAGTCCTAAAAGGGAGGAGAGTAGTTCTACTATTTGTGCAGCCTCCAAACACAGATGACAGGGATTAGAAAGCGGCCTTGCCCACGGGCTGTGCTGGCCGCCTCTGCTCAGGGAACCCTGAGCAAATATGTCCTGATCCCCACATAAAGGGCCTATTAACTTCGTCATCTCCGGAAACAAATCCGATAACAGGGTGACAAGCCCCTAGACGCTGGCGGGCCCTGTGTTTGCTGAGAGGCCGGCTGGGCCAGGAGCAAATCAGGGGATTAGGATGGAGCAGGATCTGCACGGAGGGAGGGTTTCCAGCCTTTCCTGCTCCAAAGCAGGGCCTGGTGCCAGGAGGCCAGATTTCTGTCCTGGTTGAGCGTCTGATGTGATGGAACCCACGTGACCATGCTCAGCAGGGGACTAAGTAAAGAATCCCGGAGTCATGAATCTGAAGTGTCAGAGCAGATCAAGTGGTTCAATTTCTCCTTAACAGGTGAGAAAACTGAGGTCAACAGGGAGGGCTAGAAGGATGACGTCTTGTAATTGGCAAATGTAGGACAGGAGCTCACTCCTGGGTTGCTCATTCCTGAAGGGACATATTTCTGGTGGCAAAACACAGTATATCCCCTACCATCTCTCCCACCTGAATGCCACCTGGCCCATAAGCAAGGCTGTCGAGTGAGGGGCAGATGTACAATCCTACCTCTTAATATTCTACCTGTTAAGATGCTAATATGAATATGTTAATATTGGAAAGAGTGTGTCCCTAGCCCCTTTCCCTTCTACCCCCAGCCTGTCTCAGCCTCAAGGCCTGCCCAGATGTAAACCTGTGAGGCACCAGGGTCTTAGTTCAGCACTGGCCGATGAGGTGCTGAAAGAACAGCTCCCAAGATGCTGACTCCCGCGGGGCCACCCAGTGTGGGCCCTATCTGCTACTTGTGCTTCCTGCCTTGCCAAGTGTGGTCCAGAGCCGAGGCGAAGAGGCAGGAGGCTCCACCCGAGGCGTGTGGACTGAGGGAGGAATCTTGGGATGGGACCCTCACCCCTTAATAGCGTCCAGGGCTCGCTCCAAACTCTGTTTCAAATGCTCTGCTTTGCGTGTGTGTGTGTGTGTGTGTGTGTGTGTGTGTGTGTGTGTGTGGTACCAGGGATCGAACTCAGTTCCTTGCGCTTGGGAGACAGGCGGCAGAACCACCGAGCTACATCCCCGGCCACAAATGCTCTGCTTTTTGACTACACCGGGATTTATGACTGCATAGCACACTCTCCTCTGACCTGGACCTATTCAGCGTCTCCTCCCGGGTCGGAAACAGTCTCTCCACAAAGACTGTTTCACCTCAGAGCCTAACAGCAAAAGCTCCGCTGCCATTCACCAGAGCCCCGCCCCGGATGGAAATGCCCGGGATCCCCTTCCCCACATACACCCGAACGCTACCTCCAGTCTAGGAGAAGCGCACATGTGTGTGAGAGTGGGGGACTGGAAGAGATTCAGGTAGAAGAACGCAGAAAAGTCAGAAGGGGTCATGCACCCCACCCCAAGAATGGTCACTATCAGGATTGAACCTATTTACACAAATTTTACATCCATCCAGTCTCTAAAAGCATTCGCCTTTATAGAAACAGCATTGCTGTTTGTCCTAAACTTCTTGGTCCCCCTTCAGTGTTCTAAAAAATGTAAATTAATTTAATAAAACATGGAGGAACAAAGTCATGCTAAGTATGACATAAATCCGAGTTGTCTAGGTTCCTCTGGGTCTTCTGCTCCAGTTCTCTCTGTAGTCTGATGATCCTGAAGGAGCCCTGAGATTGGGGCGGCCGGAGCAGGACTCCTGGCTCAAGGTGCGTGTGACCGTTCGATTAGGAGGCAAGGCTTGGAGCTGCGGCGGAATTCTCTTCCCACTCCCAGCTCCCGATCCAAACCACCCCAGCCTCCTGCTCTCTGGTCACTTAAGCGTCTGGGCTTGGAAGGGAGTGAAGGCCACGTCTTTGCTAAAAGAGCACCTGTTTGTACTTTGCCTCAGTTTCCCCCAGAGCCAGGAAAGGAGAGGAGAAAATTCGTGTTCTAAAGTTGCTCAGAAGGACAGAGTCTGACAGCCTCATCCTCATCTCGGGTGTTTTGAGAAAGGAGGGAAGCTCTCGCCGCATCTAGAACAGGACGTGGGGCGAGGGGTGCGGGGCGGGGACTAACGCACGCGCTCGGCGACTCCGTTTCCTGCCCTGCTAGTGGCCGTCGGGGTAGGGTGGGAGATGGAGGGAGGTGGATTAAACCCTTAATTACGCTGTGATCGGCGGAGAGGCACCTGCTTTCCGCCCGCCCCGCTCCCCGGGGACCTCGGCGCTGGGGGGTGGAGAGAAGGACCCGGGCCGGAGGACGGCGCGGGACGCTGGCCGTGCCCAGGCCCAGGCGCGCGGAGGACGGCGGCACCGTGGCTGCGGCAGCGCGCCCAGGCTGTGGAGGGGCGCCCGGCTCCCGGCCCGCGGGTCTCCGACCCAGGGCCTGGGCCCCGAGCCCCCCACCCCGGTCCCGGCCGGGTCGTGCCATGCTGCGCTACCTGCTCAAGACGCTGCTGCAGATGAACTTGTTCGCGGACTCCCTGGCCGGGGACATCTCCAACTCCAGCGAGCTGCTCTTCGGCGGTTTCAACTCCTCTCTGGTGGCGCTCAACCACAGCCTGCTGCCTCCCGGGGACCCCGCTGTCAACGGTGAGACCTCCGAGTGGGGACGGCGACCCTGGGATGGGGGCGAGGAGGGAGGCGGCGTGGAGCAGGCGGCGAAAGCGCCCCAGTCCCAAGTCCAGGCGGGGCAGCGCCTCCCCGGGAAGTGGGGCCCAAGAGCAGCCCCCCGGGGGAGGGGGGTCCGCGGGAGGTCAGGGGCTCCTCACCTCCCCACCTGCCCCCACGCCCACAACACCAGGTGGGGGAATCCGGGGCTGACCGGGCAAGGTCCAAGTTAAGAACGGCAGGGTCCGCCCCCTGCGAGGCCAGCGGGGCTGGGGCGAGCCGGCTGCTCAGAGACACACCCAAGTAGGAGGTTTCCAAGGACACGCTCTGGACCAGGTTGGGGAAGTCAACGTGTTGGGTGTGTTTGCCACAAAGGGGACCGGGGCAGTGATCGTTTCAAGGAAACTTAGAAGTAAGTTTGTGACTCTGCGGTGGAACTCACAGCCGCCCACCCCGGCAGAGCTTCGGCGAGCGGGCAGTGCCGGCGGCAAGGTCTTTACCGCTAATTACGGTGATTAATAAATGACTGAGACAGCGCGCTCTCCCCTAACGCGGCGGGGAGGCCGGGTAGTGGGCAGCCGCGGGGAGGCGGAGAGGGCCGATCTCGCCCCCTGCCGGCCCCGTCGGGAACTCACGCTCCCCGGGGTGCCTGTGCTGATGTTTTCCTTCAGGGGCTCCCAGCCGCATCCCTCCTCCCGGGCCCACTCGCGTCCAGTGTGGAGCTTTGTGCTGGGGACTTGAAGGTGTCTAGAAAGGAGACCTCGCCAGTGTGCGTGTGTTTGTGTGTGGGGTACTCCAGGTGCTGGGGAGGAGCCCCAGAGCCCCATTAGCATGGCCATTAGCTATTCATTAGGCTGCTGTTGAAGCATCTCCGGAGACGAGGAATGAGGAGGAAGAAATTCCAGGGAAAGGAAGCCTGCAGCTGTGTCTACAGGAATTAGGGGGAAAGGGCCAACCAGAAGGGCGTGGTATTGGATGAAAGGAAGGGGACCAGGAATGGGCCGAGATTCGGCCATCGCTTAGCAGTCTCCCTTTTCACTGCCGCCCGGAGCCGCGCGCCCACTCACTCAGCTTTTCCACGGTGTTTTCGCTATGCGTAGCCGTCTCCTTTAAGCTTGACATTTTAGTGAGATATGGCATAGGGAAGACAGTGACAGTCACATACTTTGCCTCAGTTTGCTTGAGGAAGCAAATTTATAGAAGGTGAGTGTGGTATTACAATGGTCAAAAACAGCATGAAGCGAAGTGTCAGCAATCACAGATCTCAGTCTGCTTCGGTTCTATCTCAGTTATGTAGAAACCATAGGGGCCGTGATGAGGTAGAGTGCACCAGGAGGAAGGGCCTCAAGTCGTGGTAGAATGTCTGTAGACCTCCTCCCCACGTTCTTGACATCCCTTTTGCTTTTGGGACTCCCACATTACAGATAAACACCGGGACTCAAAGAAGAGAAATAATTTGCCCAAGTTCTTAGACAGCTAGGAAGTCTAAGAAGTTCAGGAGTTCCAGCCCTGGGTGCGTCCAACCAACTCGTGGGCTCTTAACCATAGCTGGGTGGCTCACCATGGAGTGTGCCCAAACTGGGACCGGGATGGGAAGGAGAAGAACAGACGGGTGAGCAGCAGAGATTTGCATCTACAAGGGAGAAGACTGAGAAAATTACTTTCCCAAGTGGGAGAGAAACTGATATTTTCCCCAGTCAGTTAAGTAGAATCCAGGGCAGTGGCAGAATTTGACAACCCGTCCAGCTTTGTCTACGAGAGAACGTCTGAGAGCAAGAGCAGGAAATAAAGCTAATCCCACCCTGGGTTTGGAAGCTAGAGGTCCCTGAGGATTTGGGAACAGGCTGGGAGGAGCGGGGAGGGCGTGGGGGCGGGGCCGCGGAGCAGATGCGCCCGGATGCCCCCGGTTATTTAAGGACACCAGATTGCGCGAGGCTGCAGCGGCGCCTGCCGGCCTCCGGGGTTATAAATCCTCTTTCGAAGGCGGGACTGAAAGAGAAGTTGTTGAGTATGGTATTTAACCAGACTGTGGAGCAGAGATGAAAAAGGCCAAGGCTGTAGACCAAGGGAGGGGCAGGACTGACTGATCCGGTGAACCAGAGATCTAGAGGAATTTTTTTTCCAGTGATTCTTGGCTACATCAACCGATCAAATAATCTGTTGAAAACTATGTACCTCTCAGGAAAAGGAGCATTACTCACACTTCTACTCCCATTTGCGTTCAATGCTTAAGACACCACAGGACCTCTGAGGAAAGTGACATTATTTGATGTGTCATAGAGGCCAGGTTAAGAACCCCTTCCTTCCAATCTCAGGCCGCATCCTGATCACTCACATTTTACCTTTCACAAGAGACACAAGACCAACCACATTGTTCTTTCACCGGTCCCGAGCCATGTAGAGGGGTAAAACCAAGTGTTGTCTCTGGTGCACTGTGCTCGGTTGTTCACTGAGCAAGGACGATCCTAGAACCGGCAGGGTGGGTGAAAATCAGGCAGGACACTCGCCAAACCCGAGTTGACTCTCCTCACTTAAACTTGGCAGGGGAGGCGGTCCTTAGGTGATCCAGAAAGCCCGTCTAGGAGTTTTTCCTGTCTTAGGCATCTCCTCTCCAGCCTAAGAAAGTCTGTCAATGAGGAGATACTGGAGTCTACGGAGGAAGGGGGTGGGGAGGCGGGCATTGAGCTCTAGGAGACAAAGCCTAGAAGAGATGACCAAAGCAGTCTCTTTCCTTCTGGAGTTTCAGTGTCTCCCTCAGTTTCCCCGGTCTGACCTCTCTCCACCCTCTGCCCCCAGGGTCAAGGGCTGGGCCGGAGGACGCCATGCCGCGCATCGTGGAGCAGCCGCCAGATCTGCTGGTCTCGCGGGGCGAGCCGGCCACGCTGCCCTGTCGTGCTGAGGGGCGGCCCCGACCCAATATAGAGTGGTACAAGAACGGGGCGCGTGTGGCCACTGCGCGCGAGGACCCACGCGCTCACCGCCTGTTGCTGCCCAGCGGCGCCCTCTTCTTCCCGCGCATCGTGCACGGGCGCCGCGCGCGGCCGGACGAGGGCGTCTACACTTGTGTGGCGCGCAACTACCTGGGGGCAGCGGCTAGCAGAAACGCCTCTCTGGAAGTAGCAGGTGAGAGATTCCCTCCATATCCTGGGGGAGGCGAGAGCTCCCCGGCGGTCCCACCAAGAGGCAGCCTGAAGGATCTTTGATCTCCAAGATCCACACCACAGCCAGAGGAGGAAGTAGGTCCGACTCTAGCCTGGCATTTTGAAATCTGGGCAGTAACTCCTCCAGGAGACAATACTTTCCATGTGCCAACACCCAGTTATTTCACACCATTCTGTTTATTCTTCTGACCTTCTCGCCACATGACCCCTCTTCTCTCCAGTGCTTCGTGAAGATTTCCGGCAGAGTCCTGGGAATGTGGTGGCAGCAGTGGGGGAGCCAGCCGTAATGGAATGTGTGCCCCCCAGGGGCCACCCAGAGCCTTCTGTGACTTGGAAAAAGGACAGTGCAAGGCTTAAGGAAGAGGAGGGAAGGATCACGGTGAGAGTTGGGCTATAGGTTATGGTCTGGGACATGTCTCGAAAGAGGAAAACCTGACTCTAAGGGTCCGGGGACCTGAGAATAATGTCTTGGTGTTGAGATGGTGGGAGATCTGAGACCAGGGCATCAGATGGTCAGAAGCTGACAGCCAGCTGCTGAGAGAGATAAGAAGGGGAGGGTGGAATTGATGTAAGAAAGGTGAGGAAATCCTGTATTCACAGGCTGAGGCAGGAGGATCATTGTGAGTTTGAGGCCAGCTGGGGCTACATAGCAACACTGTGTCTCAAAAGAAAAAAACCCAGAAAGTAAAAGAAAAGAAAAGAAAAATAAAGAAAGGAGAGGTGCATGAGCTCCTGGAGAAAGCATATTTGATATGTGGTTCAACTTCATTGGTTGTTTTCGTGGGCTCACCACGAGAACCAAATAAATGTTGCCTACATACATGTACACGTGCATGTGTGCGCACACACCCACACACACTTTGATGGCTATAAAGGACCAAAGTTACCATTATTACTCTGCAGATACGAGGAGGAAAGCTGATGATGTCACATACGCTCAAGAGTGATGCTGGGATGTATGTATGTGTGGCCTCCAACATGGCAGGAGAACGGGAGAGTGGGGCAGCTGAGCTTGTGGTACTGGGTAGGCACTGGGAGCTGTGGAGTTACAGGGGTGGGTAGCCCAAGAAGGAAGCAGCTGAGCAGGCTCCCTGACTGTTCACTGGCTCCACTCTATAGAGCGCCCCTCATTCCTGCGCAGACCAGTAAACCAGGTGGTCCTGGCTGATGCCCCTGTGAATTTCCTATGTGAGGTGCAGGGAGATCCCCCGCCTCATTTACACTGGCGCAAGGAGGATGGGGAACTGCCCACAGGCAGGTGAGAAGCTCCCTCCCCCTACCTATAAGAAGATACAAGTAGTTCAAGGGGCTACTCTGCCCTAGAGAACTGGAAAACGTACCCTCTCACTTGAGGGCGCAGAACCTCTGTGCTCCTCCTGTTCCCCAGAGCCTGTGGTCCTGTCCTATGCAGTCCCCACTATGTCAGAGTCTTGCCTTGCCTTTCTGTACCCTGGTCTTGGTGTCTGTCCTGGGGAAGAGAGGAGGGCTCTGTAGCTGTGGCCAACTTAGCTTGGGGTTGGGGAGTGGAGCAGGTATGAGATCCAGAGTGACCACAGCCTTTGGATTGGGCGAGTGAGTGCTGAAGATGAAGGTACTTACACCTGCGTGGCAGAGAACAGCGTGGGCCGTGTGGAAGCCTCCGGCTCCCTCAGTGTTCATGGTGAGGGCTCCACCTGGGACTTTGGGCAGCAAGGGTGGTTTGAGGGAACGTGGAAGATGGGCTGGAGTGGAGGAGAATGGGGGAGAAAGGACAGCACAAATGTGGGTGGGACACTGAGACTTCTGGAAGGAGAAAGGAGACACTTAAACAGGCTTGAGCAAAAGCCAACCATGGGCTTCTCTCTCCTGTACCCTCACTCTCCCTTCTTAATACTACCGAGTCCCTGTTCCTTTATCTCACTTCTCTTCCCAGTCCCACCCAAGTTGGTTACCCAGCCCCAGGACCAGATGGCAGCTCCTGGAGAGAATGTGGTTTTCCAGTGTGAGACCAAAGGAAATCCCCCGCCTGCCATCTTCTGGCAAAAGGAGGGGAGTCAAGTAGGTGGCCCACTCCCCAGCCCCGCCCACCAGGTTTTGCTCTGGGTCTTATCCTCCTTCCTTCTATGTTCTGTAAACTTCTCTTGGGGCTTCTGTTTTACCTTTGGTGTCCTATCCACTTTGCAAGTTATTTGGGAGGATTCATCAAGAAAAATGGATATAAAAAACCTAGAACATTGGACATTTTCTAAAATCAAGAATAATACAGTAATATGTTTTGCTAGTAAGGGGCAGTCAGGGGTGATAAATCTTTGGAGAATCTTCTCATTTGGGGCCAAAAATGTCCCAAGAATGCCACAAGTCCAATTAGATTCCCCTTCCCCCAGGCGTCCTGGGCCTGGGCTTTTGGACATTACGTAATCCTCAGACAACCAAGTATTTAACTGGAAGTGCTCAGGCTAGAACATTATTTGATCTTCCTATGTATAACTCCCTGTACCACAGTTATCCCTTTTCTATGAGCAAACCAATCATAGATCATATACTCACTGAAAGAAAATTCATTAAAGTTACAACATAAGTAACTCCCTGTAAAGAAAAGATGAGAATTTTGCTGCTAGGAAAAAGGGTCAGTATAATAAAATAGGTCTGGTTATCTCCCCGCACTGGGAAACCAGGCAACTCACTACTTCATCCTAAATCCACAGCTACAAGTGTCCAACATCTTCTCTAGCACCTGCAACTGGTGTATTTTAATTAATTATTACGTGACTGAAAACGGTGATGATCATAGAGGTGGAATAGGTGTCAGAGACCCAAACCTGCTTCCCTACCTTCTGTGAGTCTATCTAAAGTAAAATGTCAAAGCCAGAAAGACAAAACTGTGTTAGAGGACTTTCATACAATCACCTCATTTAATCCTCTTAACTATCCTGTAAGAGTCAAATTTGGGGAAACCGAGGCTCAGATTTGCTCAGTTTCCCAATTAGAAAGTCACAGAGGGAAGTTGTTCCCAAAATATTCTAATAAAATGTCTTCATTTTTGTAAATAGGCCACCAACACTTCAGTGGCTGAGGGCAGTGTGAGCTAGAACCGCAGGCATTGTCTGGATCCCCAGATTGGCAGGCTTGGGGAATGGTCCCTGCCCGGCTGACTGCTCATTGCCTACCTCGGTTCCTTGCTCTGTTCCAGGTCCTGCTTTTCCCTAGTCAGTCACTTCAGCCCACAGGGCGCTTCTCAGTCTCTCCCAGAGGCCAGCTCAACATCACTGCAGTGCAGAGCGGGGACGCTGGCTACTATGTGTGCCAGGCTGTCAGTGTGGCTGGCAGCATCCTGGCCAAGGCCCTGTTGGAGATAAAAGAAGGTATTTGCTTGGAGAAAGGGCTGGACCCATCATCTGGAAGGACATGGCCTTAAAAAGATCAGTTTCTCTTGGAAGCTATGCAATAGCATGGCAGGGGTGGGGAGTGTTCCTTCAGCAAGTCTTTCAAGTTTGGAAAGCAGAAGCAGAATGGTCCCAGGCCCCCTAGATCACCAGGCAGACTGGGAGTGGGTAGGGAGAAGGAAGCTGAGAGTGAGGATTGGGGGCTGGTTGCCTGACCCTAGACTCCTCCCCTGAGATGCCCAAGTTCTTCCTCTCTCAGCCTCCTTGGATGGGCTGCCTCCCGTCATCCTCCAGGGACCAGCCAATCAGACCCTGGCTCTCGGCTCCTCTGTGTGGCTACCATGCAGGGTGTCTGGGAACCCGCAGCCCAGTGTCCGATGGAGGAAGGACAGGCAGTGGTTGCAGGGGGCTGATCTCCGGTTCAACCTGATGGCCAATGGCACATTGTACATCACCAGTGTGCAGGTGAGTGTCTCCCTTAGGGCCCTCATAACTGAGGATGGCAGCCTGGTCCACCCCCAACTCTAGTAAGTATCCCTCTGGTCCTCTAACCCCATTTCTACCCCTCTGCTCTCTCAGACTTTCAAAAATATCCAGCATCTTCTTCATCCTTCTGTTACCTGCCTCCACCCCCCACCCCACCTTGCTCCACTCCCAGTGTCCAGTGCTTTACCCTCTCCTGCAGGAGATGGACATGGGTTTCTACAGCTGTGTGGCCAAGAGCTCCCTAGGGGAGGCCACATGGAGTGGCTGGCTCAGGAAGCAGGGTGAGTTTCTTCTTCATTCCCTTGTTTTGCCAGCACCTTTCTTCAAACGTTCTTCAGAGGTAATCAATAACTCCCCAAACCCCAGGGCTAATTTTATCTTCCAAATGCCATGGCCATGGTGGTGGGGGTGAGGAGGAGAAGAAGTGGTGTGCTTGGGAGGCAGACGTGAGTAGGGGTTAATACTGTATACTCTGTTGCCCTATGACCATTGCCACTGCCACAGTTCCACAGCTTCTCTGTGCAGGAGACAGGTACACTGGGGCCACCTTTTCCCCATCCTCTACTTAATGATTATCTACCACTGCAGAAGACTGGGGAGCATCTCTAGATCCCCCTACAGAACCCAGTACCCCTCCCGGGCCTCCCTCTCAGCCAGTGGTCACTGAGATCACCAAGAACAGCATTACCCTGACCTGGAAGCCCAATCCACAGGCTGGGGCCACAGTCACCTCTTATGTGATAGAAGCTTTCAGGTATGGAGAAAGTTTTAAATGCAAACCTGGACAGTTAAAAAGAGAGTGCCCTATGCCCTTTGGGTCTTTGCTACTGTGGGGAGGGATTCTCCAGTTCCCTCTCCCAAGGTGAGGAGGCAGTAAGGTTCCACAGAAAATGAGTGAGATGGAGTAGACAGGTTGGGGGTTCCTGGCTTAGACAACCCTGTCACCTCATTGCTGTTGTAGCCAAGCAGCTGGGAACACGTGGCGGACAGTGGCAGATGGTGTGCAGCTGGAGACACACACGGTCAGCGATCTACAACCCAATACTATCTACCTGTTCCTGGTACGAGCTGTGGGAGCCTGGGGCCTCAGTGAGCCCAGTCCTGTGTCTAAGCCTGTCCGCACCAAGGGTAAAGTCAGAGTCCCTGGGCTGTGGGGATGACATGCAATGCACCCAGTACCCTCTCCCCAAACCGTGACACCATGGAAGGTCATAAGAGTTCTTTCCTCCTATGCTGAGCCTGGCCTGGAATAAGAGGTCATGTATCCCTCTCATGGTGAGGACAAGAGAGGAAGGAGGCAAGGGGGACAGGCACTCATGTTGGTAGCTGCTCACTTCTGTGCCTTTTACCCACTCATAAAGGGCTGTTAAGACTAAAAGGAACCTTGGAGGGTCATTTTCATGTTAGAAATAAGAAACTGAGGCCTCCGAAGGATGCATATGGGTTATACAGAGCAAACGCTCCTGTTAGCTGGACACTTAGCGCCGCCCCCACAAATCAGTCCCCTGCCAGCCCCGGCCTGACTCTGGGTGTGCTCTGGTGTACTAAGTGGTATGGTCTGTGGGGCAAGGTACAGGTAGGAAACAAATTCATTCTCAGACTTGTTGCCTTTTCTTGGTGGCCCTGCTGAGTGGGATCTTTGGTCAACAGACAGCAGCCCATTGAAGCCAGTGGAGGACTTGTGGAGAGGCCAGCAGGGCCTGGCTGAAGTGGCTGTGAGAATGCAGGAGCCCAAAGTCCTGGGGCCCCGGACACTGCAGGTGTCCTGGACTGTGAGTGTGGCCCAGGGATGAGGTTAAGGGTGGGGATGACAAAAGAGGACACGAGGGCATCGGAAGTGAGTATGAGAGAAGGGGAGACGGGTGGCTGGAGGTGTTGGGGGAGGGGCTGGACCTGGAGGCTGTGTGGCCCCAGCCTCTCCTTCTGGGTTACCTCATGTCCTACAGGTGGACGGCCCAGTCCAGCTGGTACAAGGTTTCCGGGTGTCTTGGAGGGTAGCAGGCCTTGATGGGGGAAGCTGGACAGTGCAAGATCTACAGATCCCAAGCCAGCAAAGTACTGTGATAAGAGGACTTCCTCCAGGGACCCAAATCCAGATCAAGGTGCAAGCACAAGGCCACGAAGGGCTGGGGCCGGAGAGCCCCTTTGTGACCAGGAGCATTCCTGAGGAGGGTAAGGAGGGCCACAGAGCTGATGAGGGACAACAGTGGGGAGTGGGGAGGATGGACGTTTGCAGAGGATGGTAGGGACAGGGTGGGAAGGAGGGTTACCTTTCAGGGCCCTGAGATGTAAGAGCAGAGAAGGGGACTGTGGGGCAGCCTGCACTGACTGTCTGTGCCCTTCTTGTCATGTTTCACCCCGGCCCAGCCCCCAGTGGTCCCCCCCAGGGAGTGACAGTGGCCTTGGGGGGTGACGGTAACAGCAGTATCACCGTGTCCTGGGAGCCTCCTCTTGCCTCACAACAGAACGGAGCCATCACTGAATACCAGGTGCGGTTTGAGAAGGGAGTGGGTGGGTGGGTTGGGAAGGGCAGGGACAGGGACAGGGAGAATCGGTGGCTTCGGGTCAGTGCGGAGGGGATCTAAGGCTGGCATTGGGGCTGGGATGAGGCTGAGGTGATGCCAGAGGTTTCAGGTACTGTCTACAAGCTGAATGCACCTGGATAAGCTCCCTCTACTCTTCCGAGCCTCAGGTTTCCCCTGGGGTCGGAATCACCTTGCTGACTCAAACCTGGGTCTCGGCCTCCCTAGATCTGGTGCCTGGGCAATGAAAGCCGCTTCCACCTCAACGGGTCTGCGGCAGGCTGGGCACGCTCGGCGACGCTCCGGGGACTGCTGCCCGGTCTGCGCTACCGGACCCTGGTCGCGGCGGCCACCAGCGCTGGCGTGGGTGTGGCCAGCGCCCCGGTGGCGGTGCAGCTGCGTGAGTCAGGAGGTGGGAGCAGGAAGCGGGCTTGGGACACCGTGCGCGCGGTCCTGGGGTAGCGGCGCCCGACGGGTCTGGAGCGGGCCCTTCTCAGCGCCTGGGTTTTGGCTCCTCCTCCCCTCACTTCTCTGACCCCACAGCGTCCCCGCCTGGATTGGAGCCGGGCCTCGAGGTGGGCCGGGGACTGGCGGAGCGGCTGGCGAGGGTGCTACGGGAGCCGGCCTTCCTCGCGGGCGGCGGGGCGGCCTGCGGGGCGCTGCTGCTCGGGCTCTGCGCCGCCCTCTACCGGCGCCAGAAGCAGCGCAAAGAGCTCAGTCACTACACCGGTGAGCGCCGGGCTGGGGCGCTCGGGACGACCCTGGGGAGCCGGAAGGGCGGGAATCCGCCGCTGGCGGGTGGGGGGCCCGCACGGTGGCTCAGTGTGCCGGCCGTGGCTGGGGGGAAAGGACAGGCGAAGGGTGAGCCGACCTGGATTTGGGGAGAGGAGGAGTTGTGTGCTAAGAAGCCAGAACAAGAGAGTAGTAGGGATTGCCCCTCAGCTTCAGTAAGTAGAAGGCCCGCTTCCTGGCAGGGGAGGGGCGGACCTGGCCAGAGGCGTGTGGTCCGGATCCCAGGCAATAAATTGTGAGCCGGGGTCTGGATGGCAAGAAGGGTCCACTGCAAAGAGGCGACGTGATTTCTGCTACTTCCTAGTGAGGAGCATCTCTGGAGAGATGCTGAAGTCTCGGAGGTCAGTGGTTTCCAATCTTGGCTACGTATAGGAATTATTTGGGGAGCTTTAGAATAGTTCTGAGACCCGAGACCCGAGTTCTGATGCGGTTGGTCCAGTAGACTTGGCACCAGGCCAAGGAGCGGATAAGAATTGGGCGTTTCTGACCCCTGGCCTCATTCCCCTCTTCTTTCTCCTACGGGTTCCTTTTCGGAAGCCTCCTTTGCCTACACACCTGCAGGTAAGCCTTCTCTGCCCCAGTGGGGTTCAGACCCCCAAGACTAGCCCTCTCTCACTGCTTCTCCCCCTTATCTTCTCCAGTGTCCTTCCCACACTCAGAGGGCCTCTCTGGAGCCAGTTCCAGGTAATTCTCCTAACCGCTCCCAAGGATAACTGTGGCCAAGAGACAATTCCTTCCTCTGCAGGCCTCCCTGCCTCCCTGCTATCTCTAGCTCCCGCCCCTAACACCACCATGACTGTGGTGACTGTTCTCACCTTTGCTGACCTCTTCAGGTTCTTCATCCTCAACTCTCACCCGCTCCCCCCCACCCAGGCCACCCGTGGGCCTTGGCCCTGCCCCCTACCCATGGCTGGCAGACTCGTGGCCCCACCGTTCTGGAAGCCCCTCAGCCCAGGAACCCAGGGGAAGCTGCTGCCCAGGCAACCCTGACCCAGAGGACAGATACTACAATGGTGAGAAGTTCAAATTCCCTCAGGGTGCAACCCCCTCCCCCGAGCCTATTGGGGACAACTGAAGAGCCCCAGTCTTCCTGGGGGGTGGGGGAGCATCTGACAGACCTGACCTTCACCTTATCTTGGCACATAAGGTTTGGGGTTGGGAGGAAGTTGATCCTGTGGAATCTCCCTTTGCCCTCCATTCTCCTGTTGCCCTGTGTTTTTCTGTCTCTGCCCGCTGCCTCTTCCCTTGGGGCTTCCTCTTTCTCCTCCTCAGAAGCTGGAATCTCCCTATACCTGGCCCAGACTGCCCGGGGCACTGCTGCCCCTGGTGAGGGTCCTGTCTACAGCACCATAGACCCAGCAGGGGAGGAGCTGCAGACCTTCCACGGGGGGTTCCCCCAACATTCCTCAGGGGACCCAGGCACCTGGAGCCAGTATGCTCCTCCAGAATGGAGCCAAGGAGATGGTGGTATGACCCCAATTCCTTACACCCAAATTTTAGCCCTCTCCAAATTTTAGTACCCTGCACCCTGACACTCTGGCAACCAGCCCAGCCCTTCCTTCTGATGTGCTGTCTCATCTCTGGCTCTTTCCTATTATCCTCGATGTGCCTCCAACTACTCTCCTCAGGAGCTAGGGGAGGCAAAGTGAAGCTTCTGGGAAAACCTGTGCAGATGCCCTCCCTGAACTGGCCAGAAGCCCTGCCACCACCTCCTCCCTCCTGTGAACTGGGCTGCCCAGAGGGGCCCGAGGAGGAGATGGAGGGCAGGTAAGGATGTTGCCTGCTGCAGGGTCCCATGCACAGACCCCAAGGCCTTCTGGGGTATAGGCACAGAGATGCTGGTAGAGAAAGGGAAGGGGGCAACAGAAAGTCCAAGGGGTAGGATGGGAACTACTTGGTCCTTCCCTTCCCTTCATGCTCTTTGCAACCAGCTCAGAGTCAGAAGAATGGTGCCCACCAATGCCTGCGAGAAGCCATCTGACTGAACTCAGCTCCAGTGGAGGGTGCCTGATGGCTCCATCTCGAGGGAAAACCCCCTCTCCTACGCCCTCCTATGGACAGCAGTCCACAGCCACTCTTACCCCCTCACCGCCTGACCCTCCCCTGCCCCCCAGTGACATTCCCCATCTCCATCAGATGCCCAGGTAGGGAGGTGTGTAGACCTCACATATCACAAGCCCTCTGTACATCCCTGTTCAGTGACTGGTGGGTTGATAGCTGAATCTGGGTTCTGGTGGTCTCAGGATGTGTCAGGGTGGAAGTGTGACATGGGAAGGATGCAGAGGCTGACCAAGTCTCTCACTCCCTTCAGCCTGGCTCTTTGTTGGAGTGAGTGCAAGCAGTCCCAGGCATTTCAAATGTGGCTCTCTTCTAGCTCCCCCAGCTTGGGAGGTGCGACAGTGGGCTAGGTCTTGTCCTTCTGAGTATTAGGCTGATGTCTGTCACAGTGCCTAGCAAGTTTTTAGTTTTTGTGGACTGAACAAATGCAGAGGCCTCATGTCATTGCAGGAGGGCACCCCTTGGGCCAAGTTCCCCTCTCAGTGTCTCCCAGCCCATTCTGAGTAACCACGAAGGGAGGCCTGCTGGCCTGGGTGCTGTCCCCACAACCTCCCGTCACCTCAGCCCCAGTCCCAATCCTAGCACTACCAGCAGTGCCCCAGGTGAGTCTGTAGACCCTCACTTGCCCCTACCTCTCTGTACTCCTCCAGAGCTTGTTTCCCCCTTACCTGAGCCCTTCCCTCACCTGTCCTCTCTCCATCCCCGGATGCTACAGGAAGAAACCTTCAGGTGTCTGGGGAGATGACTCCTCCACTTCAAGGACCCCGTGCCCAAATCCGAAAGAAGCCCAAGGCTCTTCCATGTAGGAGAGAGCACAGTCCTGGGGGTGAGTATCCTTGGGCCTGGGAGATGGGAACAGTCAGGGAGGGAGGGAGTGGTGAGAAACCAGAGATGAGCGCTGGGGGCTGGAGCAGGTGGACCCAGATTGAGGGCCATTCATTTGTAGCCTTCTGGTGTCCGAGGATGTGAGAGGACAATGAGACCCTGCTGATAAACTGATCTCTCCCTAGACTTGCCTCCACCACCCCTGCCACCACCAGAGGACCAGGTGGGGTGGGCCTCAGGGCTGAGAGCAGCAGGAAGCTTGTCCTCCTTGGAGCGGGAACGCAGTGGGGAAAGAAGAGTGCTGCAGGCAGTGCCCCCGGGGGCCCAGCGGAGCCCCCACCAGGATGGTAAGGAGGACCTGGGTGGCCGGAGGGACTGGACGCTGGTCTAGGTGGCACCCAAATCACCCTTCACCTTTAGTTGGGTTCTTACATCTGGCCAGTTCATAGATTCTTGTCTTTCTAGCTGTTTCTGAGCAAATCCAAGACGTGTCCTTTCTCAGGACTGAACCCCAGAACGAGAGAAGAGTGGGGTCTGGGAGCTCTGTCCTCCCTTCCGCAAGGCTCTCTCTGCTTGGGAACTCCCCACATACTTCTGAGCCCTTGTTATGTCAAGGCTGTGTACTGGGCGCTCTGCTTCTCCTCAGCCCAGCACCTGCCCCTCTGTTGTCTCTGAGAGCTGGGATGGCAGTTAGGGTGGGGTATGGATGAGCAGGGATATGCTGCTTCTTCCTGGGCCCAGCTCCCCTTCTCCGTTCTGCTGCAGAAGGGCCCTGGCTCCTGTACGGCAGGCCAAGCTTCCTGTCCCATGGCCAAGGCACCAGCACCTGTTCCACAGCTGGGAGCAACTCTTCCAGGGGCTCTGGCAGCTCTCGGGGCTCTTGGGGCCCTGGACGGATCCGGAGCCGGAGCCGGAGCCGGAGCCAAAGGCCAGGGCAGAAACGTCAAGAGGTGGGAACCAGAGAGCAGAAAGCCAAGGCTAGGGAGGGTGTGCCAATGGGTGACTGAAAACAGGGAGGTAGGAAAGGGCCTGGGGAAGGAGTCAAAAGGAGGAGACTCAGTGAGAGGGGGAAAGGCCTCTAGAAGAAATGACAAGAGGGAAGAGCATAGAGGTGCATGCCTGTAATCCCAGTTACTTGAGAAACTGAAGCAGGAGGACTGCAAGTTTGAGGCCAGCCTGAGCAACTTAGAGAGACCCTGTCCCAAAATAAAAATTTTTTAAAAGGCTGGCGATTTACTCTCTGTGGTAGTAGAGTGCATGCCTAGCATGGGAGTGGCCCTGAGTCTAATCGCCAGTATGGCAAAAAATAAACACATAAATAAACACATAAGAAAAAGGAGGGGACAAGATGACTCCACCTAGAGAGCGGACTGGGTATTCATAGGAGGGTTGGATTAGAAGAAAGGCTGATCTCTTTCTCTGGCCTGTTTATCCTGGCCTAGGGCTTTACAAAACAGCCAGCCTCTCTTTGTCTCTGTCCCCAGGAACCAAGATGACTCTGATGAAGTAATGAGAATATAGAGAGTCCTGGAGGAAGGGTGGGGGCCCCTCCCCTGGTAAAAGAAAGTGTGAACCAAGAGGAGCAGGATGGAGCCCTCCTCCCTCCTGCAGTGATGCTGTGGTTCTCAGAAACCCTTTGGCCTCAGCTTCAGTTGGTTTGGAAGCCAGCAAACCAGCACTTACCTTTGCATCGTGTTCTGATTGAGACCTGTTTGTGTGAGAGACAATAAAGAGGGTCTGATCTAAGCCTTGGACCATCTGTCTGTTTTGCGAGCTATGTTGGGAAGAAGCGGGTATTGGGGTCTGTAGGTCAGTGCACACTAGTAGATTCTGTGTCTTCTTGAACTTCTGTCAAAAGTGCTAGGCGAAGACAAACACTAGAGGACACGGACTTGTTCTGCCTCCTAAAGAGCTGAAACCCAGTCCCGATATAATCACAGGGACTTTCCAAAGAGGCAGTGAGCAGACACCTGCTTCACCTTCAGAGGAAAAAGCCAGGCCCTTCTTTAGCACCTACCTCTGGGGCAGCCTGCTCTTTTGTAAGGGAACATGGTCATCACAATAAAAGTAAGTTTTTAAAACCCCAAGAAAGGAGGGGAAAATGCCAGGCAAGAAGAAAATGCATGTTTTGCATGTCCGGGACTCCTTCATGGAGGATGTCTGCAAACAGGCACCTCTTGACCAGTTTGGGCCCAAAGGTGATTAATTTAGCTGATAAAAATATAAAATCTATTTGGCCACAAGGCCACAGTCCCCATCACTCGCACACCACAGCCTACTCATTGGGTGCCTGCGGAACTGTTGCCTTTTCCCTTGCTCCAGCTTTGGCTCAGTGACTGCCTTGGACCTTGGAGCATGGCTTCTGCCCTCTGCACCCTCCAGGTTGACCGAAATGTGTGCAAATCCCTCTTTCTCTTTCAGGCTGAAAAACAGGGTTAGAATGTTTACAAAAGGAATTTTACCAGGAAGCCAAAAGAAAAAAAATCCCCAAAAGGTAAAGCAGATAGAATGGATGAGTACCTGAAACACTGATTCTTCCTATGATTATGAAAATCCAGCCCAGACTGCCTGATGAACACAGGGCACCCAGGCCACTGTCTCACACACTTGGCTTCCGAACTCCGAGTGGAACTGCTGGGATTGGAGGACTAGTACCTCCTTGCAGGGCCTGCTTCTGGATCACTCCCCTCCCACAGGTAGCTTCCTGTGGCCCTAGTCATGCTCTGCAGCAGCCCCCACCTCAACCTATAGATTCAACCCCTGACCTTTCCTGCCATGCATGAACACAGGCCGATCTACCTGCCTTTAGCTTTCAGTGGCTCACACCCACATTCATCTCTCTGCTCCTGTGTTTATTGAAAGAGTATTCACTAGCCAGCCATCATGGTTCTACCTTTTTGGAATTTAGCTTTGTCTATTTTTAAGAAACTGTCTGGGACTTGTCTTTGAGGAGAGGGTCTAGGACTGCAGAAAGAAGCATTGTCTTCTCAGAATAAGTTCCCAGGGTCAGCAGGCCCTGAAACTCTTCCACCACTTCCTTTAGTAGATTCTGCTTAAAATCTTGTGGATGCATCTCATGCCCTCTGCAACTGAGGAGCAGAAAAGAGGGGGACTCTCCAAATGTCAATGAATGCTTGATCCCTTCCTAACAGGTATCTCTTGCCATCCAGGTACTTTCCCCAAAATGATGCCCCAGGAAATGATCTCACAAAGCTCATCTTTGTAGTTTTATAGCATCGAATTCGAGAAGCTCAAAGTGATAACAGGATGAAGAGGGTACTGTTGTCTCACATTTTCACACCTCTCTTTCTTCAGCTTCCTCCCTAGACCCAGCCTTGAGCTCTTGGCCTTGGCACTAGGTAGCGCCTCAGTGACTCCTCTTTCTTTTCTTTATTTTGTTTGTTTTTTGGTACTGGGGATCAAACTCAGGACCTTGCACTTTTGAGGCAGGTACCAGAACCACTGAGCTAAATCCCAGCTCTCCTCTTTATTTTCTTTACATGATGGGCCTGGGGAGAGGGTTGCATTGGCCCCTAGAGAGGGAGGCCAGGTAGGGCTGAAAGAGGAGGCTCTCTTCTTCCACAGCCCTCTCTGACCAGCCGCTTCTGTCCTCTGTCGAGATCTCTCTGGCTCCTTAATTCCCATGATCCTTGAGGGTGGGGAGAGCAGGAGACAGAACTCCTTAGGCCAAAGGCCCAGGCTGTGGGAGTGGCTATGAGGAGAGAGAATCCTGGGGTTGGGTAGAGGTGATGTTTTGTTTTCAGAAGGCTCCAGGTCTGCTTTGCTTGCTCTTTTCTTTTCTTTCTTTCTTTAGCAGTCTTGGTGGGAGAACTCTCCTGGAGGCAGAGAAGCATAGGCCACAGGCCAGGCCTGTGAGCAGACAGGAAGGGGGACCCTGATGTCCTTCTGGCTATCTCAGGGACTCAGCTCAGGAGGAATCTGTAGTAGGAGTTGAAGGAGAGCACAGTTATCTCCCTTGATCCTACCTCTCCTGCCAGATCCCAGGCTTCCTCTTGGCTCCTCCCCAAGACTCCTCATGTGAAGATCACTATGTTAGCCAGACAGCCAGACACTCACCCCCAGCCTTGGTCACAGGACAGCTGAGCCGACTTCGCTGGAAAGAGATCCCAGAGTCAGGGGTCCAAGGAGGCAGCCCCCTTCCTGGCTGCTGGGTGTGATTGATCTCTATGTCCTCCAACCAGTCTGGCCTCCACTCCCATAGGGGCAGGGAAAGGGTGGGTG
Source organism: Heterocephalus glaber (assembly GCF_000247695.1). Next base: position 889,826 of record NW_004624927.1, read on the forward strand.
TCAGGAAGAGGTCATCCCGTGGGGAGGGAGGTGATGAGGCATCTGACAGGAAGAGTAGAGGTGTCTGTGGGGGTTGACCTTTAGCCTCTAGGGGCCAGTTTAGGGCAGAAAGCTTAGGGCCAGCTTAGGGTATATACCCAGCTCTAACACAACCTAGCCCCAACTCAGCCCATCAGTCTCAGTGGCTGCAGACCAGGGCTCAGTCTATTGGTTTCTTCCCTTCCCTTCCCTTCCCCTTCCCTTCTCTTCCTTTTCTCCCCTTCTCCTTCTCTTTCTTTTTCTTCATCCTCCTCCTCCCATTTCTTCCCTCCCTCCATCCCTCCCTCCCTCTTTTGACGTTAGAAATTAAACCTAGGGCTTTCACCAAGCTACTTCAGCAGACCTCTTTTTATTTATTTTTTTGAGACAGGGTCTCACTAAGTTGCCCAGGCTGGTCTCAAACTTGAAATCCTCCTGGCTCAGCCTCCCAGAATCCTGAGATTACAGATGTGTGCTGCCCAGCTCATCATTTCCTTTAGAGAACAGCTTGGGCTATTTGCTCGAGTCCAAATTTTCCTTTCACTCTCTCATTCCCAACACATCCTCTCCTGCCTCCATCAGGAGCACTTCTGTCTGGGTCATCTTTGCCCTCTCATTTGAGGCCTAGTATTTTTCTTGAGGCTGAAGGGTAGAGTTAGTAAGATGGGCTTGGGGTATCTGACAGGGCGTATGGGGCAGGGAACACAAAGGAGCTGGTGAGTCCTGAGCTACCTCTGCTGACATGCAAACAGCAGGCTCACTCTGCTAGACATGTGGAAGCCAAGCCTAGCTGCTCCTCAGTCCTACCTTGGGTAGGACAGCAGGAGGGACATGGATGCACAGTAGGATGAGGACGCATATGAAACACAGAGGAAGAGGAAAGGCAATGGACTGACTTTTCCTGGGAACCATGTTCGGTTAGGGTGGAGCCCTGGAGGCAGGAGAATGAACAGAATGGCAGGAGTTGGTGCCTACAGGCTAGAAGTGGACAATTGCTCCTTGTTCTGGGGGTGATCTTGGGCAAACTAAGGAGTTTATCTGACTTATAATTTCCTGATTTGAAAAAGAGTGGCAAAGGATATTCCTTATGACTGGGGAAAGACAGCCTCTTTAATAAATGGTGCTGGGAAAACTGGCTATCCACATGGAGAAGACTGAATCTAGACCCATATCTTAACTATTACATGGTTTCTCCTATGTGAGAAACCCAGAGTAAAAATAAAGAGCAAAATAATAGATAATAGGAAGTAGGGAGATAGATCTTTCTGAAAGGGCAAGGGGATTAAGAGATGGAGGGGAGGAGGGAAAGGAGGGAAAGGATGAGGGATGGAAAAAGGAACTGGGATGTGTCATGCACGCGAAGCAGCTCCACACAAGGAATGTAAAGGTTATGTACTGCTGACATGTAAAAAAAAAAGAAGAAAAGGCATCAAGGGATGAGTGGAGGGACAGAGGGAAGGGAAAAGTGATGAAAAAAGGAATTAAGATGTGTTATGTGCTATACCAACTTCCCACAAGGAATGTACACATGATATACTACACACATGTACCAATAAAGTAAAATTTTTAAAAACTGAAAAGGATTTTTAAAAAAGACTATTGCTCTTGGAGTTGTTGATATGATGCATATAAAGCAGTTCTCCTGGCCAGGTGTGGTAGGCCATGCCTGTAATCCCAAGGCTCAAGAGACTGAGGCAGGAGGATCACTGCGACTTGAGTTCAAGGCCAGGATGAACTACATAGTGAAATCCTTCCTCAAGGGTCAGGGATTTGGCTCAGTGGTGCTGCACTTGCCTGGCAAGTGCAAGGTCATGAGTTTGATCCCCAGTACTGGAAAAAAAAAATCAGTTCTCCTACTTCTTTTTGTTTGTTTGTTTTGGTTTTGGTTCCAAGAATTGAACCCAGTGCCTTCTGCTTACCAGGCAGATCCTGCACTGTGATCTACATCCTGGGCCCCAATTCTCCTACTTCTTAAGACACAGCAATCCCTCAACAAAAGCTAGCTATTTTAATGAGGACAAGGCTGGCCCTCAGGAAACCTTGCCTCTTGCTAGGGAGAAGGGAGGTCTTCCGGGAGCTGTGTCCACCCTAAGGACAGGTGAGGAGTAAGACAGGGGATCTCACATACCAGTGAACACGAAGTCGGCCTCCCGGGGCTCCAGACCCAAGCCAAAGCTATCCACAGCTACAGCCAGGGCACGGGCAAAGTGGGCATCCGCGAGGAAAGAGCCATCAGAAGAGCTGACCAGGCTGGCTCTGGCACTGGGGGCATTGTCCTCAGAGGCTGAGCCCCAACCATTGGCCAGGGAGCCCTCGCTGGGGGTGGGGGTGGGGCAGGGTCGAGGTGGGCACAACAAGCCCCCCACTTCAGATGCCACCCCTCCTTCAGCCCTGCCCATGTCTGCCAGCTCTGAGGCTGTCGGGATGCTGATGTACCCATAAGTTGTAGGGGGCGAAGGCGCCCTGGGCATAGGAGAGATGCTGTTCCTAGGCAGAGAGAGATGGGTGCAAGGGTTAGGGCAGAGTAGCAGAAATGTGCCAACTGCATTCTCCTGAAGCTCTCTGTCGACCTCTCAGGCACTCACCTGGGGGTCTCCTCACCCTCACTGAGTTCCAGGCACAGGGCAACCTCCTCAGGGGTCAGCACACTGTCCTGATCTTCCCCCAGGGATGACAGTGAAGAGCTAGACAGGCGGCTGGAAGCTGCGCTGGGACCAGAGAGGGACGAGGTCTGGGGGCTGGGGGCCCTGGAGGGGCTAAGGACAGGGAGAGGGGCAGAAGATTGGGGTTTCGATGGGTGCCTGGTTGAGGCCAGGGAGGGGCAGCAGGAGGGTTAGTACAGTCCCTCAGGTCTTGGTCCACCCCTTCCCAGCCTCTGCCCAGCCCCAGCACACACGCCCCACCTCGTCCCCTCTTACTGTGTCTGTGGACTCTGAGTGAGGGTTCTTCCAGGAGAGAGAGGGACTGGTGGGAGAGGGCGAGTTGCTAGCACATTGGAGTTTTGGAGGAGCTGTGGTCCCAGGGCCCGCCAGGCCACCAGAGCCCCGGGCACTGCTCCTGGGGAACAGGAGCCTGGGCCTGAGAATGGCAGAATCTCTTTCAGAGCAGACCTCAGCCAACTGCCCCCCCCCACTGTCTCCCCACCAGCTCACTCAGCCTCTGTGGGGACACAGGAGAAGCCTGGCATAGAGGCCTGGGTCACAGCAGCCTCCCCACCCTTCCCTCTACTCTCCAGGCCTCCTCTCACCTGGGCTTTGGGAAAGGTTCTTGGAGCCTCTGTGTCCTAATTCCCAGCCCCAGAGCTCCAAGGAGTGGCTGCCCCGGAGCAGGGGAGAGCTGTTGGCTTGGTGCAGTTCTGTAAAAGAGAGAGCTGGTGGTAGGGGACAAGCCAGAGTGAACCTTTCAGACCCCAACCATAGGCTCCATCTTCAGCCTTGTTATTCATTGCACCCTGTGGGACTTTGAACCCAGAACAGAAGTGGAAGAACCTCCACCAATCCCCTCCACCTGCATCCTCATCCAGGCAGCTGTGATAGAGTGGAAGGTGCACTGGGCTTAGAGTCAAAAGCCCTTTTCAGCTGTGTAACCTCAGAGAGGCCAAATAACCTTGCCGATCCTCAGGTTCATTTTGTGAACAACCACTTCAAATGATGGTTTTAAGGATTAGATAAAAATATCACAAAGTGCCTGGCAAATAATAGATACTTTAAAGACAACTTTCTTTTTCTTCACTGTGCTGTATTCCATTCCAATCTTCCTGATCTCTATGCCTTCACAGTGATACTCTCCTCAGGATTTATGGCTGTCAGAGGGCAAACACTCCTTTTCTTGGAAAGAATGTGTTAATAATTTCCTTATCTTGCATTGCAAATATCTCACATGGTTCTGGACAGCCCTGCCCTGAGAAACCTGAATGTCTTTCAGTTGGGAAAGTAAGTTGGACTGTCAAATTGAATGAGGAAGACAAAAATAGTAAGGCACAGACCATACAACATGAGACCAGAGGGAGTCGATTGACAAGAAGAGGAACTTCAGAAGAGGAGAATGTATTCGTCTCACCTAGGGAGGCAAGGCCCTGCCCAGAGTTATTCAGTAATGTTTGGAGTCCATGTACCAGTGATCACGTACTCATGATCCAGTGGGATGAAAACCCACACAAAGGCTAGACTTCCTCCATTAAAGTTTCCCTTTCTACTTAGGCTCTTTTTATTTGTATTTTTTAGTTCTCATGTGACTTAGGGAGTCCTGGAGACCAGCTTCAAGGCTGGTGACCTAACTCTGCTGTCATCAGCTTTCTATTGTCTAGTGCTTAGCTACCTGACTAAGCAATAAAATGTGACCATATGTTGGCTGGTTGGCATGAGTGGAAATGAAAGGGGAAAATCCAGGCTTGGAAAAGACCGTATTTATCCCAGCCCATTTCATTTCCTACAAGGGACTTTGGCAACAAAAGGCCTCCTTCCACCTTGCCTGGAGTCACTTGAGTTTTAGCTTCAGTGCTTCTTGAATGAACTGTACAATAAAAATGTTATCAAGGTCAAAGGTTGACTCTCATTGGACATATCTGAGTTGCTCTAAATATATTTGGAATGGAATAATGAATGAATGATGCTATTTAGTGCACATATCTAGCAAAAAGGGCCTAAGAATCTCATATAATGGATCAGAGATAGAAGAGTACAGTTTTAAGAATATCATTAGTGAAGGGAAAAATCCCAAATAAGGTCAAATAATAATTGTTTTTAAAAAGCAAATCAAAGGGAGCAGAGGCTCTGAGAAAGAATGCCAGTTTTAGAAGTAGAAGAAATGCCACCCTTTTGGACTAGGCAACAGCAGTAAAATCAGCCCCATCTCTTTGGACAAGGTCACAGTATGATCTTGTTGCTGCTGCTGAGGTGCTGGGAGCCAGAGGTGGAAGATCAAGTGGTTCCCAGCCAAGGGAGTGACTACAGTTGATCCATCCTGGGGTAGTGGGGAAATGGGGCTGGCTTGAGGAGAAAGAGGGTGAAGGGAGGACCTAAGCCTTATTTCAGAATTGGAATGTCTTGAGAATTGGCTAGAGAGCTGGGGTGCAGCTTCACAGTACAGCATGAGGCCTTGGGTATACTCCCCAGCATGAAGGAGAAACAGGGAGAGGAAGAAGAGGAGGAGGAAGAGGAGGAGGGGGACGAGAAGGAAAATGGGGATTGGAAGGGGAAAGGGAAAGGGTAGGGAAAAGGAAGAGGAGGAGGTAAAGAAAAGGAAGGAGCCTGTCTAAAGTGCAAGGTCCAGAGTTCAATCCCCAGTACCCCCCCCCCCAAAAAAAAGAGGAAGGAGAAGGAGGAAGAGTGAAGAGAGGATTGGCTGTAGAGAATCACTCACCTAATATTCTAAGAGGAGCTATATGTTACAGTAAGGCCATTTAAATGAGACTTGTTCCACCTCTTTGTTTGTTTGTTTGTTTGTTTGTTTGAAACAGGGTCTCACTATGTAGCTCAGGCTGGCCTTGAACTCATGGCAATCCTCCTGCCTCAGCTTCCTGAATACAGGGATTACAGGGATTACGGGCATGCGCCATCACACTCAACTCTTCATTCCACCTTTTTTTTTTTTTTTTTTGGTACCGGGGATCGAACTCGGGTCTTTGCACTTGCGTAGCACGCGGTGAAACCACTGAGCTAAATCTCTGGCCCATTCCACCTCTTTTTATTTGGTGTTTCATTACTATCCGGGATTTATAATGCAGTAACTCTAAGGCAGAACTAGAAAGAATGTCAGCTTTGCTAGTATTTAGAGTCATAAAATTCTGGCTATTGAACAAGCTTTTAATTACTTTTAACCCATCTTTGTTTTAATAAATTTGGATTGTATGCACTTAAAAAAATTGGCCGTAGAATATTTGCTAGATCTTGCTAATCAGTACAGAAGGCTCATGAAAACAGCAAGAGGAGAGCAGGACTGTGTTCTGTGGGCCAGAAATAAGAAGCAGCAGCCCAGGACAGAAGTGCATTTCCTCAGGGAGCTTCAGGGGTATTCAGAGCAGCCTTCAGAAGCAGAGGCTCCCCGCTTCCCAGCTGTGCTCTGCAGCTTTTTGCTTGTGGGATTTTGACTAAGTTACTCAGCCATTCTGACCCTCTTTCTCTATCTGTAAAATTAGACAAATACTCTAATATCTAAAAGATCTATGGAGAGGATTAAAAATAATAATAAAGCACTAAACAGATAAGAAGTTGTTACCTAAAGACTATAGTTATTCCTTTCTGGAAAGTCAAAACAGGCAGCTGGCTTCCCTCTTTACCAGTCAGGAAAGAAATCTGCCCAGAATGGAAATACAATTTCCCCTTGGTATCATGGGAGATTGGTTCTGGGACCCCCCACAGATAAAAACACTCAAGGAGGTTTAAATCTCTTATATAAAGTGGCATCATATTTGCAGATAACCTTCGTACATCCTTCTGTACACTTTAAATCACCTCTAGATTACTTATAATATCTAATTCAATGTAAATCGTTATTGTTTAGGGAATAACGACAAAGAAAAAGTGTACACATGTTTGGTACAGATGCAATTATTCCAAATATCTTCAATTCAGGGATGGTTGAGTCTGAATGTGGAAGCTGTGGATGTGGAGGGCAGACTGTGCCTCTTCCTCCCCGGCAAGTGCGCCAGGTATCAGAGCCCAGCAGACATGCACAGGAGATGAGAAAGCCAGGCTTCCTGCCAGCCCTGGCCATGTTCTGCTGGGCTTCAACATTACTTTGTGCTGGGCACACTTTCATCAGATGGGGAGCCTGCAGAGAGCAAGGGCTGTGCCTGTATCTCCTGCACCCCCATGTCTGCCATGAGGTGGTGCTTCTTCAATGTTCACGAGTTGAACTTGCTACAAAAATGGCCCACTGCTGTAAAGACAAGCCAAGGTGAGCACACTCCTGATGAGTGCTCTGGGTGTGGGAAACAAGGCCCAGTGTCTTCTGAGAAAGGAGAAGGGGTGCTATGGGGGCTGCAGCCACACCCTGTTTGGGCCTTGAGGCCAGCAGGCTTAGTTCCTACCACATTCCCACTCTTGATCCCTCCCACCACGAGCCTCTCCCTACCTTGCTTCTTCTTGGCCTTCCAAGCCTCTGCAGGGGTCAGAGACACTCGAGGAGAGGCCAGGCCCCTGAGGCTGCAGAGACTATCTGAGCTGGGCCAGGGGCTGGAGGTCCGGACCAACTGGGGAGGGAGGCACCTGGCAACTGGGGTCTGGGGGCTTGGCCGGGCTGGGGGGCTGGAGGGCAGCTCAGCGATGAGGGAGCCATAAAAAGTGCTGGTGTCTGGAAGCAGGGGCACTCCGGGGCTTCGGGGGTCCCAGGAGATCACTGAAATAAAAAGGACAGGATTTACGGTGAACATGTCACACCCCACCTCCCTGAGCTCCATCCTGGGATCCCTGTCCCCAAAGAGTGTGCTCACAGGAGCGCCGGCAGTCTAGTGGGTCCCGGGGGTCCACTCCCAGCCGGCTGCTGAGGCTGCTGCTGCTGCTGAGGTCCCGAGAGCCAGAGGTGGATCGCCAAGTGTCTGCCAGCCAGGGCGAGTCACTGTGGTCCATCCTGGGGCAGTGGGAGGGCAGAGGGGAGGGGGAGAAGAACAGCACAATGTGGCAACCTAACTGGGCAAGACTTCCAGCTCAGAAGATGACAGAGGAGCTGAGGACGGTAGTGTCAGCTACTTTTTAGCCCTTCACAGACTCTTGAAGATCTCTGACCTCATGCCCCAAACTCAACACCCTTTTCTGTCCTGGGATCAGGGAAAGTCCAAGTTGCCTAGAGCTAGGAGATATTAAAGAGAAATAACTGATGGTGAGGTGAAAAGAACAGATCTGGAGCCAGGAAAACCTTCTTTGAAAATTCCTATCTGCCGCAGCTTGTGCTGTGACCCCAGACAAGTAAATCTATTTGCCTCTCTCAGTCCCTGTTTCTTCATCTGTAAAATGGCAACAAGACAATTCACATACAGCTGATGCTGTAAATTTAAATAAGGAAATGTGAGATCACTTAGCTGGTGGAGCAGGAGCTTGCTACATGGCTGTCAGCTTCCAGCTGCCTGAGAACAGAGATCTAACTAATGTACTTCTCTGCTTAGAACCTTCAGTAACTCCCTATTTACCAATACAGAGTCCAGGTGCCCAGCTTGGCTGACAGAGCCTTCTTTAATCTGTCTTCTAGCTCCCTACCTTATCCTTTACTATGACCAATCTCATACCTCATGGCCAAGCCAGATCAAATGGCTCATCTTTCCCTGCCGACACAGAAGGCTATTTCTTGCTATTACCATCTGCTCTTCTCCTTCTTACTGTCAAGGTAAACACAGAATCTTATTTCTCCTATGCTTCTCCCCAGCCCCTTCCACATATCTTGCACATGGTTCTATGCTGCCAGTGCAAGGTTGCTCTCATGTCATTCTCTGCCTAGACTGAAAGTCCCTGGTGGATGGAGACAACTACCAAAAAATGAATGAGCCAAAGCATCATAATAGAGTCTCCCTCAAGGACAGAGTGAGGATCTTGGGGGAAAACAGAAAAAGTTTAAGGCAGAGCAGACAAAGCCCAGGAGGTGACTGGAAGAGAGAAGCTGATGAGCACAGAAAAAGAAACAGTGTCAGCCAGCTTGGAACCTTGGAACCTTGCTGAAGACTAAGCATGTGATGGCAAAATGGCAGCCCAGGGCCTGGCTACATCTAACCCGCAGCAGGTGCTCAATAAACTTTTGTTGAACAAGGCACACCCAGAGAGAAGAAACAGCTGATTTTTGTAGTACTGGAGGTTGAACCCAGGGATTTTGCACTCATCTATATTCCCAGACCTTTTTATTTTTTATTGTGAGATGGGGTCTTGTTAAGTCTCCAAGTTGGCCTTGAACTTGTGTTACTCCTGCCTCAGTCTCCTAAAGTGCTGGGATTACAGGCTTGTGCCACTATGCCTGGCTTGAAATGACCTTTTAGTGTAAATCCCAGCCATTCAGAAAAACAGAGAATGTATTATTGTATTATTTCTTAGTATCTTATCTCACAAACCCAGACTGGCTCTGGCAGCCAAACAATTGAAGCAGTAGTACCTATAGGCTGGCTGTTTTGAAAGAGTAGGAATCTGTAATTAGGGACGGGATACAGCCTACTGGAAGTGTGGGTAGGTCATGGCAATTCACACACCCCAAAGGCACTAGGAAGACTCTGGGTACAGAGGAAAAACTAGGCATTGAGGGGATCACCTCCTACTAGTTACTCTCCCCCTCACAGAGTGAGTAAGGCAGCAGGAGAGTGCACTGTATGTTGCTGAAAGGTGAGAGAAAAGAACACTGGACCAGAGCAGTTGGGAAGGCCATCTGCTAACTGTGAACCCTTGTCAAAGTCACTTAAGTTTTGTGACTCAGTCTGCTCAGGTGTCAAGTGGTGCAGCAGAACATTAGTGAAAGAGAAATTAACTGTAACTTGGAGTCCTAGAGTCCTAGGATCTCAAACTGCCTGGTAGTAGGATAGACTCGCACTTCAATTCCTGGCTCCACCTCCACTGTCTCTTGACTCCTGTACCCCCACAGAGCCCTCCCCTCTCCCCTCTCACCTGTGTTTTAGGATGGCGTCCTCACTGGTGTATCTGTACAGACCTGGGAGAAGGCAGGAAGAGGGCTAAATGCAGAGGTACCATCACCTGCCCAGAGGTCTAATCCCTCTGCAGCATTCTAGCTGGACCCAGGGGAGATCTGAACACATGGGACCTCCCCTCTCACCTGGGCCCATGTGCACCCTGGCTTGGCGCCGGCGGTAGATACACACAGCAATGCCCAGTAGCAATAGCCAGAGCAGGACACCTCCACTGGCGATGACCTCTGGTCTCTTCAAGGTGGCCCTCAGTCGCTCTAGAGTCCAGGGACCGAGCTCACTGAGTTCTCGGGCTGATCGCTCCATGGCCTGCTCTGTATAGAATGTGGAGCTCAGGGGAGTGCAGGTGAGGCAGTGAGAGTCTGGCAGACAAGAGGGTGGGGCTAAAGTACGAGGCAGGAATAGGGAGGGAAGAGGGTGGTCTGAGGGCTGAAGGGTGGGACCCGTGGGTACTGCCCTCACCTAAAAGGAGGCAGACAGGGCTACTGGGTTCGCCAGCCCCAGCCCCAGTGACTGCAGCCACTTGCACACAGTAGGAGCCTGACATTCGGATGCCGATCTCCAGCTGGGTCTGCACACCCACGACGGTGCAGTTGACTGGAGGCGATGAGGCATTGCCTAGGCTCCAGACCTGGGACACAAGCAAAGGTGAGCAGCTGAGCCCTTCATCTACAGATCAGATTCTAGGCACCTGATCCTCTGCCCTGTCATTCACCTGGGGACCTCCTCCCAGTGCTCCACAGCTCCTATTCCGGCTTTTCTACCAAGTGAGAGGGACTTCTCTCCAGAAAAGGGCGAAAGTACTCTATTAAAATACACCTAAGACCAGTGATTCTCTAACCTCAGCATGCTTCAGAATCACCTGGACCCTTTCTAAACCACAGGTGGCCAAGCTCATTCATGAGTTTCTGATTCAGGGGGCTGAGAAAGGGCCTGAGAATCTGCATTCCTAACAGCTCCTAGTTGATGCTGATGTTAGCAGTCCAGGAGCCACACTTTAAGCACCACTGCCTTGAAGGCTTAGAGTCTGACACTGCCTAGTAGATTGCTGTTCCATTTCTTGTATCTATGGCCCTAGCCTCACTTTCCATGTATAAATGGGGATCATAACCCAGGGTGGATTGTGAGATGAGACAATGGAGGTAAAGTGGTTGGCAGGTCTGGCAGACAGTGGACCCTTGCTTAACAACGGTAAGGTCCCTTTGCTTTTTCTGCACAGCTTCTTTTCTCAGTGGCCAGAGTGAGGGTGTGGAGAACCATAGAGTTGAAGGGTATTCTGGTGGACTAGGAAAGACTAGGAAAGGCTGCATCCACTTTGGGAGTACCTGGTAGCCACGGATGATGCCATTGTGGTTTTCAGCAGGTGGTGGGACCCAGCTCACAAGGATGCTGCTGTTGTCATGTTTTAGGGTCACTTCCTGGGGTGGCGCACTGGGTACTGAAGGGAAGGAAGAGAGGCTATAAGGGGTGCTGATCTCTCGGGACTCTTCTAGGGAAAAGAGCTGGAATGGGGGATACAGAGTCAGAGCCCTACTCAGAAGAATAGCACCTTCTTCAGTTCTGCTTGCCTGACCAAGGAAAAAGGAACACTGTCATCTCTCCCAGACTAGAGTGGGGCAGTCCCAGGGTCCCTACTTAAGAAGGCCCCCAGTGGGGGAATATTGTTGGGTCCTGGGAGGATTCTTCTCTGACCTTGTTCTGGCAACTTGAGGAGCAACACATTGCTGTCAGGGCCTCGAGCCCGGCCAGAGGATGGTCTCACTTTGAACTCGTAGCCTTGGCCCCAGTGGAGTCCCCTGAGCTCTGCACTCTGCCAGCCATCCAGCAGCACCTCTGTCCATGGAGCTCTCTGGCCTCCCTGGGCTGTCTGGGCCCTGAACAAGGCTGTGTAGGACTGAGCAGGTGCAGCAGGGCCACTTACCTGGGAAGGAGCCGGAGGAAGAGAGGGGGTCAGGAGCACACAACAGCCCTCTTTTGAGCTTTGGATCAGCTGTCACCCCTAGCCCTTACCTTCCAGCTGAGCCACACAGCTGGCCCAGCCTTGGGGCCCTTCTTGGGGTCTGGGTTCAGCAGGGTCACATTTTCTAGCTGAATTTGCACAGCCAGAAGCTCCAGAGGCTCCTTGTGGTCTTGGGACTCTGTGGGAAACACAGGAATGGGTTGGGGCCTGCAGGCCAGTGTGAAGGGTTGGAGGAGTGGACCATTTCCTAGCCATAGATGAATCTAACCTCCCAGAGTTCCCAAGTCCAGAGCACTCCCATTTTACTTCTAGTATATAGGTGGGGTCCCCATCACTCAGACCCTTATCCCAGGCTGAGCCCCACATATCCTAATCCCAGCCCAAATCTGTGCATCCCACCCTAAGTGGAGCCTCCTACCTTGCCCTGGACTTTAGCTGCCGTCTTGCTCTTACCCTGTATATATACCCTGGCTGCTCGACTTTCCCGTTGTCCTGCAACGTTGTTGGCTGCACACATATAGATCCCTGTGTCACTCATCTCTGCTCTTGACACCAGCAAGGAACCACTGGAAACCTGAGAGGGCCAGGTACATTGTGATGTCTTCATGGGAGGAGAGGCTCTGGGCTGGAGGATGGCTGGAGGCCTCAGTGCCTTCCCTGCTTCAAATTCTGCCAGGGGACACTGGGCTGGCAAGCAGGCCAGTCCTCAGGGTGTGGCCACATGTGCTCAGGACGGGATGAAGTGTGGGAAAGGGCCTCCACTCACCATGAGCCGCCCTTGTTGGAGGTCCAGGGGTTTCCCATCTTTCCACCATGAGACTGTGGGTTCTGGGTAGCCCCAGGGAGGCCCACACTCCAGAATCACCTGCTCACCCACCATGGCCACTGTGTCTTGGGGCTGGATTTGGAAATCCTCCCGGAGGACTGTGGGACAGATGGTAGGTCACCAGGGAGGGGGTCCTGGCCTCCTTTTTCCAGAATCCTGCCTTGACATCTCCACTCCATTCTGTTTGCCCACCTCCCAGGCCTTCCCCGTAGAGCAGGCCCAACCCAGCTCTCCTCCCAAGTGCCCCAGCCCAAGCTTTTCCCCACAGATTCCCCCTCACACATCCCTCAACATAGCCATCTCAGCCTAGGCTTAGCCCACCCTGTGCCTCCCTTCCTAGGCCTTACCAGCCACAGACAGACGAGCACCCCTACTGACTGCTGTGCCCATCTGGTTGCTGGCCTCACAGGTATAGATGCCGAGAATTTTGGACAGGACCTGGTCATCATGGGCTTTTCCCTGCGTGGGGGGCCGCAGCAGGAGGAGGGTTCCATCGGAGAAGAGGTGGTATAGGTCTACATCTATGTTTAGGGGCTGCCCATTCAGCAGCCAGCGGATGGTGGGGGGTGGCTGGCCTGATGCTTTGCAGCTCATCTTGGCTGAGCCGGAGCCCTGGAGCAGCTGATCCTGGGGGTGAACTAAGATCTGGGGTGGGGACTCCTGAGCCATGCTTCCTGGGGGGGGAAAGGAAAACAAAGCCCGGACTAACTACCGACAATGCCCCATATCCCCATACATCAACTCCCCTCTCTCCTGTGAAGGAGACTGCCTGAGGACCATTGCTACTGAAGGTCGACTCCCAAATAACAAAAGCTCAGTCCTTGGAAAGGAGAGCGCTAGTATCGCATCCAGGCCAGGGCTTGGATAGCTGTCTCTCTGTCTGTCTGTCTGTCTGTCTCTCTCTCTCTCACACACACACACACACACACACTATCGTCATCATTGTCATCATCATCATCATCATCCATCATCTCTGGTATTCCTACAGCAAAAAGGAAGCAAAAGAGAGAGGGAATCTCTTCTATCCTGGGCAAGCCTTGGGTCATGGAGTGTGGGCTAGGAAAGGGAGCACTCCACTTACCCATGGCAAACAGAAGCAGGAGAGGCAGGGGCCACCTGGCCCCAAGGAGGCCCCCTCCTTCAGGGCCCATGGCTGCTTCAGTCCTCTGTCCTTGTCCCAGGCACTTTGTCCTGCTGCTCTGAGTTCACAGCAGTGAGGGAAGGAGGGGCGGGGTAGGGTGTTGGTAGTTGTTTGTGACTGAGACTCTGTCCCAGTAGGGAAGTGGCTTTGAGGAAACCGATGCTTCCTGCCTGGCCCTCAGTGGCTTGGAGAACTGGGAGGAGACCAGAGGCAAGAAGCTCTCAGACCTCTGTCCTTTAGCCAGAACCCCGGACCCAGCTTCAGCCCTGAAGCTTGCCTTGGTCTAGTTTGGGGTTTCTGAAGGGGAATCCTCACACTGTAACTCCACCCACACCCTTAACCCTTCAACACCCAAACCCTATTCAAAGCTTAAGCCTGAATCGCAGTGCTTATGCCTTTGTGCCTGGGTGGCCATCAGTTAGAGTGGGTTGGAGACCCACAGGTGGGACCTTGGGGAGCACAGTAAGCTGAAGACACATGGCAGGGCTGCAGGCCAAGGAAGTTAAGTGGAGGGAGTGGGTGTGGACAGTCACTCCATGGTCCATTTCCCTAGAGACAGATGGGGCTGGTGATGGGAAGATGGAAGGACTGAGAACCTCCGGGACAAGCTGGGAGATTCCCACAGTGTGTTTAATTCAGCTCAGAGATAGTGAAATTGAACAGATTCTTTAACCCTGCAAGTCAGTTTCCTCATCCTTAAAATGGAAATACTAATACAGTAGTAGATCCTACCTTGGGCTGGAGTAATAATAGAATGAGAGAAACACTCAGCATTTGCAGTGCCTGCACGTTGTAAGTGAAGGGTTAGCCCACATTAACAGTTTATATATCCTATCACTGAACCCATTTCAGCATCCTCAGTAGGGCTATTTTTCAGGTCCTGAAAAGGATGGTGGAGTAAAAGACCTTTCTAGTCTTGAGAGCCTGTGCCTGTAGCAGACAGGCTCTGTAGCTTCCCAGCCTGCCATGTCAGCCAGCCCCTCCCACTGGCTGAGAGGCTGCTGTCCCCTCTCAGAGCCCAGCTCCTGTTTACAGGTCTCTTCCTTCCAAATCTGGAATCTCAGCCATTTCCTGGAGTTGTTCCCGGAAGGCCAAGGCCAGTCTCTGGAGTTCAGGGGAAGAGCGTCCAGCCTTTGTTCTCAATTGTTGTGGCCAGCTTCTCAGTGGGGCTCCTAAACCAGCAGACTCCCCCACCTTCCTTGCCCTCTCCAGCCAGGACTCAGGGCCAGCCACAGCCCAAGCAGCCTACCAAGGGGAAAGCCTCCCTCTCCTCCTCTTCACCTCCTGAACTGAGACCAAGATCTAAGATTAAGAAAGAATCGGGGCAAGAGAACCCAATGGTCTCTACAAACCGAGGGGTTCCCTGAGATAAAGAATAGATGGAGTAAATGTGACAGAGGGACAGAGTTGGAAGGATAGGGATTGGGCTTAGAGAATAGAATGTGGGATCTCAGAGGGGGAAGCTTTAAGGGTGGTGACCAAGTCAGTGGCTTGAGTGTTGGTCTATTATGGCTGGCTGAGTAGACCAGGGCTCATAGGGCCGAGGATTTGTGGGTCCAGATCAATGGGAGGATATTCATATGGACACTGAACTGAGCCAAGAAGAGACAGGAAGGGATGTGATGGGGCAGGTGTATTTACTTGTACCCATGGTCAAGTTGAGATTTCCCAGGTATGCAAACCCCAGAAATGGCTGAGCAACTCACCACCCCCTAAGAATGCTTCTATGAACACTCCTCCTTTAATCTCTCTTGATTCTACATTGCATATGGGGAGACTAACTAAATTCTCTGTCCATGTTTTAATGCCAATTTGATTTTATTGAAGTATCTACAATCCAGAGACATGGTATAGTTTCTTTGGTGGTGGGGGGAGAAAGCAAGTCTCAAAGGAATTCAGATCCATCAGTAGCACTGTCCTGAGTTGAGTGATAATGGAGATAGTGAAGAGGGGTGCTAGTGTCATACTACAGAGATGGAGCCCTAGGGGCTGACAGTTGAAGAGTGGCCCCTGCCCCAAGGCCAAGTGCCCCACACCTGAAGATCACAGCTTCTCCCCACTCCCAGACTCTGATGAGCCACAAGGGAAGAACTAAAGGGAATTGGAAGGTTGAGTCACTCTGAGCAGTCCCAATAGGGCATTTGGTCTCTTTTTTCTCACTCAGTCCATGTATCCAGGGAACACGAGTTGATGGTCAATGGGTCTTCCCAACAGGGAGATATGTCAGTATGGGTCCCAGGAGTCACAGTGTCATTTCCAGCAAGCTGGCCCATTAGCAGTCTGATTGTCTCATTTCCACACACTAAGGAAGAGCCAACAATCTGAGTCATAGGGATGATGTGAGGGGTGGGAGCTGCCTCCTGCTGTTTTAGAGAAACTGCTCTGGGGCCCTGGTGACGTAGACACCCAGTGACCAGTTTACCCAGTACTTCCTTTACGCCCTAGTTCTAGTGCTTTGTATTTTTTGTGAGCAATTCCTTCTTAGTTGTTTGTGTAAAGAGAAGAGAAGGGCCAGGTGCCCTTCTGAATGACACTGCAAGGGAAATTGCTCTTCACCTCACTCTGACTTCTCTGGCTTCCTGGCTTCCTGTGGCATGTTTTCTGAAGATGCAGCTGGGGCTCCTGCTGCCAAGCTGGCAGAGTAAAAGGGATGAACTCTGATGGGATTGGAAGCCAGTTACACTTCATTTGAGATCTTGTTCCCCCTCTCTCTTCCTGACCAGCACAGCCACCCCCAGCTCCAACCACCCCTAGGTACTCTTTAGAGCCTTGAGACCTTACCCATGTATGTTTTCCTGTTTCTTTTCCTTCTTCTTTGCTTGAGTCAAGTTGGTCTCAATGTCTACAAATTCTCATTTTTGTTCCAAGAAGCCAATAGCTGGAAGAAAATGGAGTCAAGTGAGAACAGAGCAATGACCTGGTTTTATACTGGCTGGAGAAATTGCCCTTGTTACTGGTTGGTGGGTCTCAGGGAAATTCTGTACAGGTTCCCGGTGTCCTGAATAAAGAATTGGACAAGACTCACGGAGAAGGTAGAAGAATGTCCATTTATCGAGCTGGAAAAGCAGTATGCTCTAAGGAGTGCAAGAGGGCCAGTGAACAGACTCACAACAGTCATGAGGATAAGGGAAAGTGTCTCATATCTGTAATTCTTAGATTGGTTTCTCTCTGATGCAAATAAAGCATTTGGGATGGTTATCCTACCAAAAAACTCACTTGGCCTTGGGACCAGATTTAAACTGTCCTATCAAAGACTTTCTTGGTTTCATGTCAGAGGTAAATGAAGAATTGAAAGAGCACTTTTCTGATTGGCTCAGTATACAGTACTTGGAAAGTATGTCCTCCTGGATTCTGTTTTCTGCACATGTGCCCTGGGTCTCATGACTTTGACAGATTATAGCCAGTTTTTTGACCAGTTTGGCCCCAGCTCTAATCTCCTACCTCATTTCT
The DNA here is from genome assembly GCF_000247695.1 of Heterocephalus glaber. Next base: position 906,834 of record NW_004624927.1, read on the forward strand.
TCCTGAGAGACATAATCTGCATAATCTTTTCTGGGATCCTGAGGGAGCAGAGGTCTCTTTCTTCATATAGCTGCTTTCTGCTGAAAGAGGCTGTAGGTCCTACCTACGGGGGATTATGTGCTCTCTGACTATCTTGGGATGTTGGAGCATACCATTTGGGCTGGGAAGAACCTGTTAGAAGACAATGAGAAAAGAGTTAGTGCCTATGTGTCAGGGATTGTTGGGCTGCCTGTACCCCAGAGAAAGCACAGTGAATTTGTCAGGAGGATCATGAGCTGTAGTCTGGATCATCATCTGAAGGTGGATCTTTTGAAGCCTTAAATGGACAAATTTTACTATTAGGTTGAGGGGGCAGAGGCCAAATATGAGAAGCAGCAGGTCAGACTGTTTCCTGTTTGTCTTAAAAGATGGACCATGACAGATCCAGCAATTAGAGACATTATTTTTCCATGCTTTTATTTAGGAGATGTTTGCTAAGCAATTTTCTTTTCATGCTTCCTGTGGAGAGGAAAGCATAGTGAATAGGGATATTAGATAAACTACCAGGAGCCTGAGAGCCATAGCCCCAGCAAAATTGCCCATATTATGAATCTAATTAAAAGCAAGAGTCCTAAGACAGGTGCCCATTTAAGGTGTCATTAGTGACTACTTATCTGCACCCAGAGCAGTATTGCAGTCTTGCATTTTGAAGAGGAGCCTTGGATCTGTTAGAGGTCCACAGGAGTACCTTTCTTCTTTTGGGTGGTTCTTTCCCTCAGATAGTTCAGGTGGGGCTGTCTTTATCCTAGAATCAGCTATCTTTCTCTGCCACCTTTACTACAGTGGGTGCAACAGAGATCACTGAAAAGGGGCCCGTACATCTTGGTTTTAATTGATATATAGGAGTCCCTGTTTTCCAAGTTTTAATGAGCACTTGGTTTCCAGGGTGGACACTATATGGTCAGGAACTGGCAGGAGTTTGTTCCCGTAGAGTTGGATAGCTTGTACTTGGCCCAGATTAGTAAGATACTGTAAGATTCTTGTGCCCTCTGGGCCTACTACCATATCCAAAAAGAGGAAAGTTCTCCAAAATAGGATCTCAAGTGGGCTCATATTTAGCCTAGTTTGGGATGTATTTTGAATCTTCAAAAAGGCTACTGGCAATAATCAGAGCCAAGACTCAGAAGTCTCTTGGAAAAGCTTTGCTAGAGCTTTCTTTATGGTCTGGTTGACTCTTTTACCCTTTCCAGATGACTAAGGTCTCCATGCAGAATGAAAATGGTACTTTATTTCTAAAGTCTTTGCCACCCCCTGAGTTATTTGAGAGGTTAAAAAAAAAAGGACCATTCTCACTCTGGAGGGACTGGGGTGACCCAAACCAGGTAATGGTTTTGTTTTGGTTTTTTTATGGTACTGGGGATCGAACTCCGGTCCTTGTGCTTGCAAGGCAGGTGGTAGAAGCACTGGGCTAAATCCCCAGCCCCCAGGTAATGGTTTTGAGGCACACCTTTGAGGTGCACCTTTGAGGAGCACCTTGACTACTTCTGTAGTCTTTTCTGTACGGGGAGAGAGAACCTCAATCCAGTCTACATAATGTTGTCAATTTGGACCAATATTTGTTTAAATCACCCACATGGTGGCATACAATTGCCAGTCTTTTTTTATGTCCTTCTCCTCTGTACAGGTTCTAACAAAGGAAGTGATCTGAGCTTGCCAGCATTATAGGCACAGCATGGACAAGCTTTGCTGACCTGTCAGGTGGTTGCCACTAGTTCCAGTTCTGTGAAAATTCAAGTGACTATTTCACATGAAACATCTCTTCCCATGTGGAAAAAATACTGAAGGGTTTTTATAGTTTTCTATTGTGTCTCTTGAAGAAGGATAATTTTCCTCCCAAATACCAGCAAAGCTCCTTTTTAATTCTAAGGTCCATTTATCTTCCTGGTGGACAGAAACCAGTTTTTTGTTTTTTGGGGGTTTTTTTGGTACCAGGGATCAAACTTAGGACCTTGCGTTTGTGAGGCAGGCGCAGGAACCACTGAGCTAAATCCCTGGCCCAAGACTAGTTTTAATGGTTCATCAGGAACTGGGAATAAGGCAAGGGTCTTGAAGGGCTGCAAGGCTTCCCTTTTTGCCTATCAGCCTTGTTCATGAACTTAATTTGTTTTACAATTTTGGAAATGATGGCTACATTTGTGTTTGTGTGGGAAGGATGGCTGCAGTCATGTTTGTCACCCAATATAGTTTGCAAACAAAAAATTTTGCCAAATGCATCTGTTTGCAAACCAAATTGTTTGCAAACAAAAGTGTTCATGAACCAGGATACCACTGCATTTAGAATATGTATAAATATTAAACTTCTTGCCTTTTCCTGATATCAATGCCTGAATAAGCGCTATGAGCTCTGTCTTTTGAGCAGAGGTCCCTGGAGGAAGGGGTTTGGCTTTAATGCCCTGTTGTGAATTGACAACTGCATAACCTGCCTTTTTATGTCTGTCTGGGACAAAGCTACTTCCATCAATGAACTGTTTCTCTTCAGGATCTTAGAGGGGAAGGTCACTCATGTCCTGCCTGCTTGCAAAGGTCTAGGAAATCACTTGTTCACAAAAGCAGCTAACTTCTGAGCCTGTAGGCACCATTAAGGCAGAATTAAGAGTAGTGCAAGTCTTTATGGTAACCTCATTAGTATCTAGAAGCATGGCCTGGTGTTTGGTAAGACATTCTCCTGTCAACCACAAGTAACTTTTTGTCTCAAGAATATCCCTGACCTGATGGGCAGTCAGGATTTCTAGTTTTTGTCCCAAAGTTAGTTTCATGGCTTCATTTGTTGGCATAGCTGTATTTATTGCTCTCAGTCAGGCAGGGTGGCCATCCAGCAAACATTCCTTCTGATTTTGAAAAGTATGCCACTAGGTGAGGTTCCTGCCCCAGCTTTTGGGCCAAGAAACCCAAAGCAACTCCTCTCTTTTCTGAAACATAGAGGAAGGAGGGTTCTTGTTTTTTTTTTTTTTTTCGAATGCTCAGCTCTCCAAGGTTGGCTTCCCCACTGCTCAGTCAGGAATGTGCAGCATAGGAGGGTTCTTTTTTTTTTTTTTTTTGGTACCGGGGATTGAACTCAGGTCCTTGTGCTTCCGCAGCAGGCGGCGAAACCACTGAGCTAAATCCCCGGCCCAAGGAGGGTTCTTCTTAAGTCAGGTATTCCTAGTGCTGGAGCCTGAATAGGATAAGCTTTATTCCTTGAAAAGAATTGTCAGTCATTTTTGTCCATTCTAAGAGCTCAGACTCAGGATTTTTGACAGCCTCATATAAAGACTTTGCCATTAGTCCAAAAGTAGGTGTCCAGATTCAGCAGAAGCCAGCCATTCCCCGGAAGGAACAAAGCTGTTGTTTGGTGGCAGGGGATGTGAGATCATAGAAAGCCTGTATCCGGTCCCTAGACAGCTGTCACTCCTTGTGTGTAAGAATGTATCCCAAGCACTGGACTCTCTGAAGGGATACCTGTGCCTTTTCCTTTGAGAATTTTTATCCCTTTTTAGCTAGAAAATTGAGAATTTGAATAGTATTATGGTTGAATAGCTTCCAACTTGGGCTGCAGATTAGAATATCATCTACATACTATAGGATAGTCCTCTGTTTTGTTTGTTTGTTTGTTTGTTTTTGGTACCAGGGATCGAACTCGGGATCTTGTGCTTGCCAGGCAGGAGGCACCACCACTGAGCTAAATCCCCGGCCCAATAGTCCCCTGTTTAAGCTCTAAATTCAGTTAAGTCCTTGCTCATTGCCCAACCAAAAAGATGGGGGCTATTTCTAGCAGTTCTCTTGGGAGAACTGTCCAAGTACATTGTTGTTTTTCCTTTGAAATGGGATTTTCCCATTCAAAGGCAAACAGGAACTGGGAGTCTTGATGGAAAGGAATAGAAAACAAAGTATCTTTGAGGTCCAAGACAGAACCAATATGCATCTCCTGGAATTGGGAGAGGATTGCATCTGAATCTGCCACTAAAGGGTAGATTGGGATTACAGCCTCATTAATAAGGCAGAGGTTTAGTACTATCCAAAATTCTCCTGAAGGTTTTGCTGTGAGGAGAATGGGAATATTGCAAGGGGCCTGGCAAGGCCACAGAAAGCCATGTTTGAGAAACCTGTATATAAGAGGCTGGTGGCCTTTATAGGCCTCTTCTTTGATTGGATATTGTTTTCAATTGGGAAATTGGCTGAGATCTTTTAGTTTTATAACTACAGGCATTGCTGTAGTTATATATATATATATATAGGCCCCACTGCCTGGTATTCTATTGCACTATGCAGCAGATCCACCTGCTGACTAATTAGGTCAGGGAGACCTAGTGTAGTCACAACATGTAAAATCCATGTTGGCCTTTGCTGGAATTAGAGAATTATCCCCAATTTTACTAGTAAATATCTTCCTGTCAAGGGAGAATGACAATATAGGATAATTAAAAACTCATGGTTGAACATTTAGCCTTTGAATTGACATGTCAAAGCAGCAGCAAATAACCTCTGAGGAGGGTTCCCCTCAATCCTATAGATCTAGGGGAGACTTTTCCAGAGAAGGAAGTTAAAACAGAGTAAGCTGCCCTTGTATCCAAAGGGAATTGAATTTGCTTACCCATGGTGTCTGGGGTCACCCAGGGGACCTCATAGGAGATGGAAATGTCCATGGATAAGGGCACTACAGTTTGGCCTGGGCCCCTTCAGTCCTCTTCATCAGAGTGGGAGGTGAGTGTTTTGACTGGCCTAGCCCCTCTCTGGGAGCAGGAACAGTCAGTCCTGCAATGCCATGAATCAGCCACCTGACACATGAAGCAGGGTTCATGCAATAGTCACAAACCAGTTTTCTTGCATTTAAAAGAGGAACTCTTTACTTGATTGGCCTTAGGTTTTCCCCTGGACAACTTGGGTGTGTTTATAGCATTGCCAGTTGCAACAACCATAATTTTGACCTGAATTTTTTCTTGGCTCCTCTCCTTTTCATTCTCCTCCAGATCCCAGTTTTTGAATACAGAAAAAACTGTGTCCAGCAATAGGGTCATAGGGATCTGGGGGCTCATCTGAAGTTTTTGTAATTTGTGTCAAATTATAAAATCTGGGGCCAAATGACCAATGAAATGTTGTCCTATAGTGTCTGTCCCTCCTTGGAAGATGGATCTAGGTTAGTATATTTATGGAAAGCCTCTATTAATCAGCTATGAAAGACAGGTGGATTTTCCTCTTTTCCTGGTATATCCTCTCTCACCTTTTATAATTAACAGGTTTCTTAATAGATCTTTTTATTTCAACGTAAGAGCAGTCATCATTTTAGACCTCATGTTTAATCCGTTCCCAGTATTATAGTCCCAGTGTGCTTCTATTGAAGGGACAGTAACCTCTCTGGGGTGATTCCCTTCTCTTTCTGCAACGTACTGTTCCTCTGCTTATCTCTTAGCCTTCTACTCTTCTTTGTTTTTTCATCTGGGGTACAGGAAGTGGCCAAAACAAATTGGACACCTCTCCACAAGAGGCCAAAAGCAAGGGTCAAAGTGTGAAACCCATCTGCAAACCTACTAGGATCTTCTGACAATCAGCTTAAACATTCTTTGCATTGTTGGATAACTGCCACTGAAAAAGAAACCTGGATTCAAGTAGTCCCCTCTAATCCTGGGACTTTTCTTAGGGGGAGGATGAGCTGTGAGTTGTAAGAGTAAGAAACTATACTCTGAGTATGTCCTGTAGGGCTAAAAGCTGTTTGAGGCCCATGAGGAGGAGGCTGGAGAATACTGAGTCCCTCTGGAGAAATAGTTGCTATTGGAGCTTTGAATAAATTGGAGAGGGTGGAATAATTTACTGGCCTGAAGACTGTAAGGAGGAGCTTGAGGACCTCCCAGTATGGTTTCTTTCATTAAACAAGTTGGGGAGACCTGTATCCCCTTGAGAGATAGGTAGGAATCTGAGGAGGGGATCATCAATGATATCAATCTCCTTTTTGGGGACTCCTTTAAGGACCATAGCTCTGGGGCCTTTGCAGAGGGATGGTTTTTGATAAAGAGACATAAAAGCTGGAACATAAGGGCTTTCTGACCACTTTCCTTGTATTTTGCAGAAAATATCTAAGCGAAAAATAAAACTGTAATTTAGACTTCCATTCTTTGCCCATCTCTCATCATTTCCTATCTCATACTGGACCCAACAGTATTGCAAAAGAAGATAAGTTATTTTTTTCTCGGATTGTCAGGGTCAAATTGTTTCCAATTTTAAGGAATGCCTAATGGTGAAGTTGTTGGAATCTTCAGGATGTTTCCCATAGTGCTTCATGGTGCCTATGGAGAGAGAGAAAAGATTAAGTCTGGAGGCCTTCTGAGGATGTTCCTGCAGAAGAATGGAGACCTGTTGAGCTCTAGGGGGTCCCCCATGAAACTCAAATTGCACTACTAGATGTCTCTGGCAAGGTGTGCAGCACTGGTGCCTTTCTTTTCTCCCCCCCCCCCCTTTAGATATCTCCATAGCCTGTGGCTCACTATGATTCCTTAAAGATGAAAATGGAACCTTCTACTGGCTCCATCTAAGAAACAGTATCCCTCCCATTTATTCTAATAAGATACTTTGGTAATTATTTTTTTAAAGCAGTAGAGATACAAGCCTATTTTTCAGTATGTAGGAAAGAAGCCTTGGACAGTCCTAAGTACAACTTTGGTAGTTCATATGTATCTAGGAATCTGTCCATTTCTTCTGTGTTTTCCATTTTATTAGAGTTCAGGTTTTTGAAGTAGGTATTGATGATCCTCTGGATTTCTGCTGAATCTGTTATGACTTCACCTTTTTTGTTCCTAATTGCATGAATTTGAGCCTTTTCTTTCCTTTTTTTGGTAAGGTTGGCTAAGGGTTTATTGATTTTATTTATTCTTTCAAAAAACCAACTCTTCTATTCGTTGATTTTTTTGTATCATTCTCTTAGTCTCCATTGAATTGATTTCTGCTCTGACCTTTATAATTTTCTCCCTTGTATGAGCTTCGGGCTTGTCTTGCTCTTCTTTTTCTTGGATCTTAAGGTTCAACATTAGGTTGTTTATTTGAGCTCACTCTGTTTTCCTAGTATGGGCATTTACTGCTATGAATTTCCCTCGTAAAACTGCTTTCATTGTGTCCCATAGAGTCCTGTATGTTGTATTGGCATTATCATTTAATTGTAGAAATGGTCTAATTTCTTCTTTAATTTCCTCTGTGACCCATTGGTTGTTTAGGAGAGTGTTATTCAATTTCCACACTTGATCTTACCCAAAAGGCTGAGAAGCGATAAGGAGAGTGTTATTCAATTTCCATGTGTTTGTGAAGTTCTTGTGGTTTTTAATGCTATTGATCTCCAGTTTAATTATCAGACTATGGTCTGATAATATACAGGGGATAACTTCAATTGCTTTGCATTTACTTAAACATGTTTTATGAGCTAGCACATGGTCTATTTTGGAGAATGGCCCATGTGCAGCCGAAAAGAATGTATATTCTGATTTTGTGGGGTGGAATACTTTGTAAACATCTATTAAGTTCATTTGTTCAAAAGCTTGGTTCAGTTCTAGTATTTCGTTGTTGATTTTTTTGTCTAGATGATCTGTCTATTTGTGACAATGGGGTATTGAGGTCCCCCACTACAATTGTATTAGTAGTTATTTGGTTTTTCATGTCCATTAATATTTGTTTTGTATAGTTGGGGGCATTAGTATTTGGTGTATATATACTTATGATTGTCATCTCTTCCTCTTGGATTGTTCCCTTTACAAGGATGTAGTGACCTTCTTTGTCTTTCTTAATTAGATTTGGTTTGAAGTCTACTTTGTCTGCAAATAAAATAGCTGCCCCTACTTTTTTCTGGGATCTTGTCACATGGAGAACTGTTTTCCATCCTTTTACTTTCAGTCTAAAAAATTTTTGAACTAGGTGTGTTTCTTGTATACAACATATTGTTGAATTTTGCTTCTTAATCCATTCTGCCAGTCGATTTCTTTTGATTGGTGAATTGAGGCCATTAACATTGATGGTTATAACTGATCTGTATTTACTTGTCCTTGTCATGTTATTTTCCTGCTGTTGCCTCTTTTATTTTTTATTTTCCCTCCTCTCCCTTTAATTTCTTGCCTTGCCTGGTGGATTTGTTCTGTTGGGCCTCTTGGAGTTGTGACCTTCATTGTCCTTTGCTAGGATATTGATTAGAATTGTTTGGAGTGCTGGTTTGGTATTCATAAAGTTTTTCAGGTGTTCTTTGTCATGGAAATATCTTATTTCCCCATCAATTCTGAAAGATAGTTTTCCAGGATACATCAGTCTAGGTTGTAGGTTGTTTTCTTTTAGGGCTTGAAATACCTCATTCCAGGCTCTCCTTGACTTGAGGGTTTGTGTTGAGAAGTCTGCTGTGATTCTGATGGGCTTTCTTTGGTATGTGATTTGTTTCTTTTCTCTAACTGCTTGTAGTGTTTTGTTCTGCTGCTGGGTTTCTGGGATCTTGATTAACATATGTCTAGGTGCAGATTTTTTTTTATCATGGATAGTTGGAGTCCTATATGCTTCACTTACCTGAATGCCAAATTCTTTCTCTCTGTTTGGGAAGTTTTCTGTCATTAATTCTGTGAACAGTTTTTTTATGTCATTTGTACTTTCTCTTGCTTTTTTTGGATTCCTGTCAGTCTTATATTACTCTTCTTTGCATCATCTAGGAGCTGCAGGATCGATTTCTCATGGTCCCTTACTATTTTTAAGAGATCTCTCTTTTCATGGTCACTGACTGGAATCCTGTCTTTTTTTTTATCCTGTCTTTTATATCTGAAATTCTATCTTCACATTGGCTCATTCTGCTGCGAATGCTTTCAATAGAGTTTTTAATCTCCTGGATATCTGTTTGAATCTGTTTCACAGATTCCATTTCTTTCCCATGCTGGACATTCATGGCTTTCATCATGTTTCTGAGCTCATCTATTTTTTTTTTTCATCTGTTTCTTTTTTAGAGTCTCCAATCATGTCTTTCATTCTGCTTACCCTCTCTGTAGTTATCTGGGAAATTATTTCTGTTTTGAAATTTTCTAGAGCCTCATTCATCTGTTTTGTTACTTCTCGTGCTGTCAGTTCAGGGTGTCCAGGTGGTTGATTATCAGATTTTTCCACCTTGTTTCCCCCAGAATTTACCCTTGGTGGGGTGGAAGTCTGAGTTTGTGCCTTACTTAAATGTCTTCTCATTTCTATTTTTGTTGTTGCTACTGCTTTTGTTTTAATTTCTGGGTTGATACTTCAATATTGCTTATTGTAAGCATCTTTGTTGCTTGTACTTAGAACATTTACAGAATGATTGCTTCTCAGAGGTGTCTTCCAGGTATAGTTTGTCTGTAGGTTTTGAGTCTCTAATAACTCTTAGGCAATCTCGTTTTCAGTATACCAGGAAGGACAACTGATTAGATCAATCACAACACCTTAGCCCAAGTGATACAATCAGCAGCAAAAATAGCATCAGGCACAGGTGATACAAATGACAATTTGTGGTAGTTATTAATCTATCAGCCATGGGATGGGGGGTGCTGTTGGCACCTGTGTGGCTCACCTCCTCAATGCTGGGGGGGCTCTGCTCCTTGGTACCTGGGGGTGGTGCTACAGTGGCCCGAGCGGCTCACCTCCTTGCATTCATCATACTTTCGACATACATAAAATGGTATTTTATAGTTGTCTTAATTTGCATTTGCCTCTTTAAAAAATAAAAGCTGAGCATCTTTTCAAGTGTTTACTCACCATATGTGTATTCTTTGTTGGGAAATATCTATTTTTACTTTTTTGCCCAGTTTTCTATCGCTTGTTTTTTTTCTCAATAACTTTTAGGAGCTCTGCAAAAATAAGGTTGGCTTGATGTTTTCTTTCTGTATAATATGTTTTAATTTATTAATTAATTTAATTAAATATTTATTTTTATTTAGTGCATTCTTTTTTTTTTTTTTTTTTTTGGTACTGGGGATTGAACTTGGGTCCTTGTGCTTGTGCAGCAGGCAGCGAAACCACTGAGCTAAATCCCCGGCCCTGTGCATTCTATTTTTAAAGAAAACATTCCCTACAGTAAAAATATATATTCTCCCAAATTTTCTTCTACAAGTTCAACATTTGCACATTTAAATCTTTAAATTGATTATTTTATATGACTTAAATAGGTACATACTTTTTCTCAGTTGGCAACCAATTATCCCAGCACTGGTTACTGCTCATTATCCCTGCTATGAATCCTTCATCACACATCAAATGTTCACATATATGTAGCTTTTTTTTCTTAGCCTATTTTCTACTTCTGCATGAATACCACACTATCTCAGTTACTGGAGCTATACAGTAAATTTTGATGTCTGGTAGATGATTCTCCTCTTGCTTTTCTTTAGTTAATTCTTTAGTTTATTTCTTTCTTTTTTAATACTGGGGATTAAACTAAGGGCCTTTGCACTAAGCTACATCCTGGCTATTTTTTATTTTTTTAATTTAATTTTTTTTTCAGTACTAGGGATTAAATCAAAGGCCTTGGTATCTGGTACTGAGCTACATCTCCAATCCTTTTTTGGGGGGGAGCAAGATGTCACTAAGTTGTCCAGGCTGGTCTTGAAATTTGACCCTCCTGCTTCAGCCTCACAGAGTGCTGTAATTACAGCAGTGTACCATATCCCTCAGCTCTTTTTAAATTTTTTATTTTGAGACAAGTTCTGGCTAAGTTGTTAAATTGCTCAGGCAGGGCTCTAGCTTGCAGTCCTTCTGCTTCACCTTCCCAAATTATAGGCCTGTACCACAAAGCCCTTACTTTTTTAAATTAAAAAAATTTTAATCAACAGATAATAACAGTACTCTTTTGGGGGGGAGCAATACTAGGGGTTGAACTCAGAGCCTTTCAACTGACCTACATCCCCAGCCCTGTTGTTTTTTTTTTTGATACTGGGGATCAAACTTGGGTCCTTGCACTTGCAAGGCAGGCGGAAGAACCACTGATCCAAATCCCCAGCCCTCTAGCCCTGTTTTTAATTTTGAGACAGCAGCTCACAAATTTATTAAATTGTTTTGTCTGGGCTCAAACTTTCCTTAAAAAATTTTTTTTTTCTTGTTGGTTCATATTTGCAATACATAATGATTATATTCAACATGGGGAGTTGGTACATGTACACAGCATATTTTAATTCTTTTGACTTCTCCTTCCCCCTGTCCTCCTCCACCCTTTCGTGCCCTTCCCATTTGCAAAAGATCTAATTCCCTGTTTCCTATTATCTATATTTTATTTTGCTTTTTAATTTGTTTATACTTTGGATTTTTCAAATAAGGGAAACCATGTGATATTTAAGCTTGTGGGTTTGATTTATTTCACTTAACATTATGGTCTCAAAGTGCATCCATTTTCCTGCAAATGACTCAAGTTTATCCTTCTTTACACCACAGTAGTACTCCATTGTGTATAAATACAGTACCATGTTTTCTTTTCTTTTTTCTTTCTTTTTTTTTTGCTACTGGGGATCGAACATGGGTCCTTGTGCTTGTGCAGCAGGCGGTGAAACCACTGAGCTAAATCCCTGGCCCACGGTGTTTTCTTTATTCATTCATCTGTTAATGGACATATAGGTTGCTTTCAAGATTTAGCTATTATGATTTGTGCTGCTATAAATATAGGTATGGATGTATCATTGTAATATGATGACTTTAACTCTTTTTCTGGTACCGGAGATCAAGCTTGGGACCTTAAGCTTGCAAGGCAGGTGACGGCACCACTGAGCTAAGTCCCCAGCCGTGACTTTAACTCTTTTTAAAGATACTTAGAAGGGAAATAGCTGGAGCAAATTGAATTTCTAATTTTAGGGTTTTTTTGAGGAATCTCCATACTGATTTCCACAGTGGATGTGTAACAGGAATTAGTGGGACTACAGTTAGGATTCTATTAGGCAGTAAGGACAGTAGTCCCAAAATAGAGCCTAGAAGTCCAAAATGAAGTCTTTTGAGTCACAACTCTCCAAGGATCTTACAAGAACATCTGCCAGATGTTCTTTGGCTGTCTGGGACCTCTCCAGCGCATGATCAGGCAGACCACTGGCTCAAGGGTGCATAAACACTACATAGATTGCACCTTAAAAAATATGTAGAGTCCTATAGGATGGAGATTATATTGCTTACACAATGGCCCGAGATCCCTTCTAAATCCCTTAAAAATACATAAATCCTTTAAAAACCCCTAGACAAAGAACTTTCACGGGTGTCATATTCAGAACCTTCTCCAGGCTAGCTGGAGCTATCTTGCCTTCATATCTTTTAAGTAAATTTGCCTGTGCCCTGCCTCCTCTGTCCTCCATTTCATTCTTAATCACTGTAGGGCATGACCCTGCATTCTGGTATCAGTTGTACTAATTCACATTCCCACCAACAATGTAGAAGGGCTCTTTTTTCCCTGCAGTCTCACCAGTATTTGTTATTGTTTGCTTTCTTGATGATGGCCATTTTTTCTGGAGTAAGATGGAATTTCAGTGTTGTTTTAATTTGCATTTCTCTAATGGCCAGAGATGGTGAACATTTTTTCATTTACCTATTGGCCATTTGTACTTTTTTCTGAGAAGTGTCAATTTATTTCAGTTGCCCATTTTTTTATTGGGTCTTTTATTTTGGGGGCCCTGATTTGGGGGGGATTCTTTATTCTAGATATTAGTCTTCTGTCTGAAGAGTGTAGCTGGACAATTGTTCCTGTTTTAAGTCACTCCATTTTGGAGTGGTTTGTTACAGATGGAGAACTGAGATATCCAGATATTACTAATAATCCTAATAGTTTGTCAACTAAGTTTTCTATGTAGAAAATCATAACTTAAACACAATGGTAGTTTTGGTTTTCTTTTCTTTTTTTTTTTTTTTTTTTTGAGACAAGGTACCACTATGTAGCCCAGGCTGGCCTTAAACTTGTGATCCTCCTGCTTCAGCCTCTGGAGTACTGGGATTACAGGTTCTTTGTTTCCAATCTTTATAATATTATTTTTCTTGTTTTACCAGTACAATATTAAATACAGGAGTGATTGTATTTTTATTTACTTCTTCACTTAAAAAGTCATATTTCTAATGTTTCATCAGTAAGAATGATGCTTGCTATTGTTTTTTGTAGGTACTATTTATTAGGCTCAAAATTTTTTCCTTTTATTTTAGTTTGTTAAGAGCTTTTAATCATGATTAAGAATTAAAATTTACAAATGATTCTTGGGCACCTACTGAGGTACTTTTTCTCTTTTAATCTGTTAATGTGCCAAATGATATTTAAGAATTTCCTAATGTTACATTATTCTTCCATTTCTGGCATAGAGTTTGATTGTGATTGAAACCCATTTTACACATTTTAGATTATTTTGCTTATATTTTATTGGGAATATTTTCATCTGTCTTCATGAGCTTGACCTGTAATTTTTTTCCTCGTACTCTTCTTGTCTCATTTTGATATTAGAGTTTTGCTGGCCTCATAAGATATGTTCAAGAGTACTCATTCACTCTTTTTTTTTTGGTTTTTTGTACTGGGGATCGAACTCAGGTCCTTGTGCTTGTACAGCAGGCAGTGAAACTCATTCAATCTTTTTACATTTCCTGGAGAAGTTTGTATAAAATGGAAATAATCAGTTTCTAGATAGAGCTTATCTATAAAACAATTTAAGATGATTAGTTTAATAAGGAATAGTTTAATTTCTTTTTCGATTCAATTTCTTTCATGGTCACAAGACTAGTCAAGTGTTCAAATTCTTTTTTTTTTTGGTACTGGGGATTGAACTCGGGACCTTGTGCTTGCGAGGCAGGCGGAGGAACCACCGAGCTAAATCCCCGGCCCAAGCATTCTAATTCTTTTCTAGTCCATCTTGGTAAAATGCATTTTTCTAGGATTTTTTTCAAGTTTTCACATTCATTTTGTGGAATTTTCTTCTTTGCTTCTCTCTCTCTCTTTCTTTCATTCATTCTTTCTTTCTATTTCTTTCCTTTCTTTCTCCATGGCGCTGAGGATTGAACCAGAGCCTTCGCACTAAACTACATCCCAGGTCTATTTTATTTTATTTATTTAGAGACAGGGTCTCACTGTGTAGTTGAGACTGACCTTGAACTCACTATGTAGCCTGACTGACCTCAAACTTTAGGTGATCCTTCTGCCTCAACCTTGACTGTTGGGATTACAGATAGGCACCACCACTCCTGTCTATTTTTTATTTTGAGACAGAGACACAATAAATTGTTGAATTACCCAGACTTGGCTCAAATTCACCATCCTTCTGCCTCGGCCTGTCAGAGGGCTGGGATTACAGCACTGTGTCACCATGCCCTTGCCTAAGTTTTTAACTTCATTTTGTTCATAATCCCATTGTTGCCAAATTCAACTTGCATTTTTGTTGTTTTTGGTTTGTGGAGGATGCAACCCAGGGCTTCATCATGTTAGCCAATGGATCCACTACTGACCTACACCCCAGCCCTAATGTGTACTTTCAATACTTTCATATATGACCCTCCCATTCCTAAATTCTCCCTCTTTCTTGAAATCCTTTTGTTTTCCAGTGCTAGGAATTGAACCCAAGTTTTCTCTGGCACTAAGCTACATTTCTAACCTTTTTTATTTTGAGATAAGTTCTCACTAAATTTTCCAGACTGGGCTGGACCTGTGATCCTCCTGTCAGCCTCTGAGTATCTGGTATTACAGGCATGCACCACTGTGCCTGGCAAAACCTTTTCCTTTGGTTGTGTGATGCCATTATCACCTCTATTTCTTCTTATGCTACTGGCTGTGCCTTTTTAGCTTTCTAGGTGAGGTCCTTTTAACATAACTTCACATAATGATGTGCTCAGAGATGTATCTTTAACCCAAATCACTTTCCACTCTATACATTCTCCTAAAATGATCTTGTCCACTGCCGTAGTGTGGTACCTTGAATTCTTCATGTGTGTCACACTCCCAAGATTTTATATACGTTTCTCCCTCTGCTTAGAATGTGTCCTCTTCTCTTTTATTAAGCCTGCCTAATCTTTCTAAGATCAGGTTCAGCCCTGTTCTCCTCGATATCTTTGCTGACAGCCCCTACTGTGAGCAGGCCGACTCTCACATGGTCCCATGAGTACCTTGTATCCACCTCTATCATTGCATCTTACACACTATGTTGTAATAATCTGCTTATCTATCTTTCATGAGATTGTCTTCTGGGTAGGGATCATGGCACGGTTACACCAGCATCTAGCATAGGGCCTGGTCAATGGTAGATAAACAAATGTTTGTGAATAAAAACAAAATGAATGAATAAATGAATAAATAAAAAATGAATGAATAAATGAATGGGTGATGGTTTTGGAGTGGACAGTTTGAGCTTTGGAAAGAAGGTATAGGATGGTGAAAAAAGGTGTGAAGAAAAGATAAAAAGGAAATAACCGGTATGTTTAAGTTGTTCATTTTGTTCTCCTTGCTTGAGGGGAATAAAGTTGTCATTTCATCAAAACTTTATTGAGCATCCAGTATGTGCTACACACTTTGCTAGATGCTAGTGATACAAAGATGAAGATCAAAACAAAAACAAAACCCCATGCCCTTATTCTCCACCCCCTAGTGTAAGGCAGATTTGGCTTGAGCCTGGGAAGATGGCTCTCAGGGATTCAGCACCAGGGTGTGGCATGCTCTCATCTCCTCTACTGTGTCTCAGGCTGACCAGCAGGCACCCCTTCTTCAAGTCTGGCATCTATCGCTCACACTGGCCTGAGCAGCTTTCCCCTCCATGCATTATCTAGGATGGGTGCTTCACCCCGGAAGGCTAAGGAAGCAGTTCAGGCTGCCTAGAGGAGCTGCAAAAACACACTGCTCACGTGGGCCTACTGAAGTGCACAGGGACAGAGTGAGAGGAATACTGTGGCACTGAGGACAGGGGCGACAAATCAGAAATCTTTGTGCCCCTGTGTGGAGGTGGTGGATCCTGGGGCCTTGGGAGTTGCTCCTGGGATGGTGGAGAGTCAGAACTGCAGGTTAGGAGTTGAGGGAACGGGCAGATGAGAGCCTCTGGGGGCATTAGGGAGGTTGAAGTGAAACACCCAGGGCCTCCTTCTCTAACAGCCGTTTAACTGTCCTCTTTCCTCCTCCAAAGTGTTCAAAGAGGTGGTGGCTAGAGCACAGCCCAGCCTCTCGGTATTCGGTATTAGTATGATTAGGGAGTCTGCCCTGTCCAGTGGCCTAGGGTGTGAGAGTCTGGGAACAAGGCAGGTGTGTGTGTGTGTGTGTGTGTGTGTGTGTGTGTGTGTGTGTGGAGGGCTGCTGGATGTTATTACCCTGACACACTGGGGAGCAGTAAGCCTCCTCCTCCCCCATCATTTCTCTGAAGATTAGAATCTTACTCTCTTACAGCTGGAGGAAGCTCTACAACTGTCTCCGGGATAGCGATTGTTTGAAAGGCTTGTTTTGTAGGGCAGGAGGTGCAAGTGTGAGGCTCAAGAACAGTTCCCCATTTGATCTAGCTTTCTGGGTGAAGGGAGTGAGTGTGCACACACTTCTCTAAGAAAGGAAGCCCACTCACCTCTTCTTTTCATGAAGGGAGACAAAGAATGCTTGGCATGGCATGATGCAGACAGGACACGGGACATGGCCACCAAGGGAGGCTTTGGGAAAAGGCCAAGCACAGCGGAGACTTGAGGGGTTTGCATTGTCAGGGCCCTGGTCTGGGGGCAAAGGAACATGCTTGGGCTCCTCCCACATCACCTTGTAAGACCCAGGACCCAGTGTCCCCAAGGAGGTGCTCTGAGCTGCTGCCTTCACAAAGGTTCCTTGGAGCTCAGCAGAGCCTCTGTAAGCCTGTAACCTCTGCCTGACTGGCTTCTCCTTAGTGAAGTATAGTTGTACATTTTGGACAAGTGGTCTCTTTCATATGGTGTGTATGGAGTGGGATGCACCAGAATCAGGCTTGGTTGGGGTGAAAAGAAAGTGGGTGGGAAGCATAAGGGCTCCCTAGGAAGAGCACAGGAGAGTCAGGGGGTTAGGTTACTGATGTTAGTTTCCATAAGATCCTTTTAGAGACTGAGCTGGAAATGTCATAATCTATATGGTCCTAAGGGGGCACAACCTAGGCCCACTGAGAACATAGCCAGTAAACCCAGAGCAAAGGTAACCTGGTTCCACCACCAGATCAAATCTCTGCCTCGCTGTGGCGACGCCCCCCGCCCATCTGCTCATGCTTACACACATCTGCACCCCAGTCACCTGCGTCCCAGCCTTGACCCCCCCCTTACCCCTCTCTGGCAGCACCCTGACTTCCTGACCCTTCGGGCCGCCAGCCCCAGAAGTGGGTGCCAGGTGTTGGGTGGGTGGGGATCCCCGGGTGGGTGGGGATCCCTCGGGGGGCTCAGGCGCTGATCTCTACCGAGCCAGCCTCGTCTTGCTCACGGATTATGTGCACACCCCCAGTTCGCAGTGTTCGCGAGGCGCTGCGCGAGCGGCCTGGCGAGCTGGGAGCCCGTGGCGGCGACGAGTGCCTCCGGGCAGTGGCCGGGGAGCGCACCGGGGAGCGCGGGTAGCGGCGGGCGGAGCGGATGGGCAGCCCTGGGGAGCGGCCCGGCATGGGCGGCGACACGGAGTAGCTGGGAGGGCCAGTCTCCGATGCGCTCCGAGGAGGCTCCGGAACGGGGTTCTCCTCAGACTCCGGGGAGTCCTGCAAAGACACACACCGCAGAGGTCACCGGACAGCCAGCCCCACACGGGAGCGCGTCTCCGTTAGAGGGCGCCGGGGAGACACCAGTCTCTCATTCCTCTCATTCCTCTCATTAAACCGCACTCAGCATGGCGCACGGCACATAATAGGTGTTCAGTAAATGTTGACAAGCATTGCTTGCTTTGTCACTCCTCTCTCCACCTGCATTGGACAGCCTCCGGCATGGCCTTCCAATAGTGAGGAAAACCCCAGAGTTGGTGTCCAAAATCTAGTTTCAAACCTAGACTTGCCATTTACTTGTTTAATCCTGTGCAAATCGTTTCATCTCTCTCAGTCTTATTTTCTAATCTCTAACATGGGGACGACAGGAATATCCCACAATAAAGGATAACAATACGTCATGACTCCTCAGGATGCGGCGGAGCTGACTGGGCGTTTGGGGGTGGGGGTGTCCCCACCAGAACTACTCACCTTTTCCTTCAGGACATAGAGCGCCATGGGGTTCTTCCGGTCCTGTTCTCCGCTTCGTGGGAGTGTGTCTGCTGCACAGGGGAAAGTATGGGGTGGCTGGCCCAGGTACAGACCCGGGGTCACACCCAGCATCTACACTCTGCTCCCCAAGGGCCATCAGGGACTCGATCACAGCCTCTACCAAAGTATCTGAGCCCTCGGGGTCCTACCTTGGCTGCATTTCTCCCTGCTCTGCAGTCTTTGAGCAGCTGGTGGAGGAAGGGGCCCTGCAGAGTTGGCTTCTTCCTCACCCACTCCTGCCTTTTCCCAGCAGCCCACTGATCTGAGGGCCGATGGGCTGGGTCTGTAGGTGGCTGGAAGCTCACCTTCTGGTTTCACACGGTCGTCATTCTGATCCATGAATTCTAGGGAGTTTTGCTTCTCCAGCTTCCTCTTCTTCCTGCAAATTGATCCAGCCCCCCACCAAGAACAGAGCTATTGAATGTGAGTAGGAGAAGATCTTGGGAGGAAGACACAGGGAAGGTTCTGATGGCCATAAAAGAGGCTTCGTGACAGGACAGCAGACTGTGTGTGGTGGGAATAGCGGGTGGTTCATAAACTTTGGAATGAGTCCATCTAGGTTTGCATCCTGAGGCTGTCACTAGCATTGTGACTGTTGGCAAGTCGCTTATCCGATCTCAGTCTCAGTGTCTATCTGTAAACTGCAAGTAATCAGTCTTAAAAGGTAGCATGCATGCTACCCCCAACACAGTGCCTAGCTCAAAGATGTCTGCAAGTGGAACCATTAACAGTGCTGGGGTGGTTTCGGGCAGTAAGCACACAACAGAGTTCCACCTGAAATGGAAAGGCAGATGTCCTGGGAGGAGGTGCCCAGCCTTGGAGGAAAGGTATTTTAAGAGACTTAAAAACAAAATAGTGCTTAGGATTGAGGAGCTCGAGGTGTGGAGCTTGAGGAGTTACCTAGACTTCTTGGAGGGTTTCCAGCAGGCACAGACTGTCACCAATGTCACAAGGAGGAAGATACCACCTGTCGACAAGATGATGTAGAGGGAGCTTCTTCCTAGAAAGAGAGACAGAGAGACAGAGAGGAGAGGGAGAGACAGAGAAAAGAAGGAGGAGGAGGAGAAAAAAGAGAAAGGGGAGGGGGAGGAGAAGAGGATGAGGAGAAGGAGAAAAAGGAGGAGAAGAGGAAGAAGAGAGATGGGAGAGACATTGGAGTAGGCAACAGCTGTTGCAAGCAGAGCTCCTGGCAGCGGAAGGAAGAGGAAAGGAGCCCCAGGCAGCATGTCTGGCCAGTGGTGGCACTGGCACACACTCTCTTTCTACCTGTGTCTGTCCTCCCTAAATAGTTGGCCCATCCCTGGCCCCTCTCTTTCCCTCCAGGGCCACTTTCTAGGATGCCCTTAGTCCCCATGAGCAGCTTCCTGTTGGGATGGGCTGGGAGACTCACTGTACACGGTGATCTTGATGGGCAAGCTGCGGACCTGGCTGATGGGGTTCTCCACCACGCAGCTGTACAGGTCATCATCCTCCATGAGCACGCGGGTGATGGTGAGCACCTTTTGGTCGGGGGACAGGAGCATTCTCGAGTCATTGATGAGGGGCTTGCCATCCTTCAGCCAGGTGTAGCTGGGCTTGGTGCCATTCTCATGGGAGCAGTTCAGGGTGAAGGCCTCGCTGAGCTCCAGCACTGTGGTTGAAGCCACTAACACCTGTGGCCTTGAAATGGGCACTGAGTCCCAGGGGTGGAGGAACCTGTGAGTCATGGACTACAAAGCTTCTCCCTTCCCCTTCTTTACTCCCTACCTGTCAGTACATCATAGCTCAATCTGTGGGCTGAGAAGACCCTTCAGGGGTCCTCAGTCCAGACCTCTCCCATCAATCACTCGTTCACTAGATATGGAAGTGCCTACTGGTCATAAGGAAAACAATGCAGAGCAGGAGAGCCATGGTGTCTGCCTTCATTGCTTTCTTCCCAAATACCTTTCCAAGGCTACTGGGCATTAGTATTTTAAACTGACCCAGTGGAAGGAAATCTAGGCCCAACTGTCTGTGCTCAAATCTTGACTTTGTCAGTTGATCGGGAAAGTTCCTCCAGCTTCCTGTGCTTTGCTTTCCTCATCTGAAAAATGGTGAGAATGTAATTACCATCCCTATATTATTTCAAGCATTAAATGAGTTGAGATAAACAAAGTATTAGAATAGTTCATAGCATGTAATAAGCACTCTCTCCACATTAGCTGTGGTGTGTGCTAACGTCTAATGTTCATTGACTAACTCAGGTCCCCAGTGCCATTTTATTTCCTTGGTATTGGAGATTGAAGCCAGAAAGTGCTTAGCTACATCCTCAACCCCCTTTGCTTTATTTTGGAACAGGGTCTCACTAAGTTGCTCAGGCTGGCCTGGAACCTGTGATTCTCCTGCCTGCAGAGTAGCTGGGATTACAAGTGTGCACCCCATGCCTGATCCCAGTGCCTTTTGTGTTGGTTTTCCCTGGGTCTAGCAGATCCTGTCCCACCTCCTTCCCTGCAGAGTGCTTTACCATCCACTGTGAGGTTGATGGTCTTCTCTCCGGTGAAGGTGTCGTCAGTGATGGAGATCTCCACCTCATAGGTGCCTTCATCGGCCAGCTGCAGATCACTGAGAAGCAGGGAACCATTTTCGAAGAGCCGGATACGGTCTCGGTAGTCAGCCCGCAGGTTGCCGATGACCTCTGTGCCAATGGACTGCACCACAGTCACTGGCTTGTCCCGCTTCAGCTGCCACTTCACTACAGGTTTGTCGCTGCTGGTGCTGCTGTACTGCACAGAAAGTAGGGCCGACTTCCCCACAGTGCCATGGATCAAACGCACTGGGCTGGTGATGTTCACCCCCTCTAGGGGGTCTGTGAACAG
The DNA here is from genome assembly GCF_000247695.1 of Heterocephalus glaber. The sequence goes on from NW_004624927.1 coordinate 927,844, forward strand.
AGACCCAGGGGGAAGAGGGCTGTGTCAGGCCCTCGGCTCCTTAGCCCACTCCCACCTTTAAATCTGTGAATCTCCCAATGCCTCGCCCCATGGACCCTGTGCTCCCAGCCACATCCTGCTTCCTCCCTACTGGTGCCATTGCCTCTCCCGTAGTAAAGCTGTGCCTCTGCTCTCCAGTTTTGCCCCACAGCTATCCCAAAGCCCTCCTCCTGCCCCCACCTTTCTGGCACTTATCCCGTTGCTGTCCTCGTGTGGAAGATTCCACTTAGTCCACACTCCATGTTCTCCATTCACAGAAATACTTATGGAGCACCTTCTATGTGCCATGTACTTTCCATGGCCTTAAAACAAATCAAGAGCAAAGCAGACAGAAATCCCTATCTCCTGAAGCTTATAGGCCATTAAACATCAAAGTGAATCAGTCAGTTTTCTTCTTGATTGGGGATTGGAGTAGCAGGACATGGAGAAAGCATGGGAACATAGATTCCTGAAGAAAAGAACATGTCACAAGACAATGCCAATACAGGGAAAGTTTAGGGACCTGAAGACAACATGATCTCTTTCACCAAGAGCCTTCCCTATTCTTGTCCCAGAACAGTCCTAAAACTCAGTAGGCAATTTTGGGAATTTCCTCAAATTCCAGCCCAATTTGTATTTCCTATAGAGGAGGGACCTGATCAGGTAGAACAAAGAATTTTAAATCAGACAGCATTGCAATACTGGGCCTTACTACTTACTGGCTGTATAGATTTGGGCAAGCAATGTTTCTAAGCCTCATTCTTTTTATTTACAAAATAAGAATAGTAATAATAATAACAACTGTAACTGCCTTATAATATCCATAGGATTGTGTCCAGCACAATATCCATTTCAGTTATTGTTGCATCGTGGGAAAGAACACAAGATTGAGCATCAGAAATGTGTGCCCTATTGCTGGGCTGTATGATGTAGGGGAGCTCACTTCTCTTGTTTGGAGCTTAGATTGCCCATACGTAATATGAGTAATAGGCTGGATGGTCTCATTGTTTCTTCCAGCTCTGGGATTCTAGGATTTTACTATCTTGTCTAATGGATGCCCTATTCAGAGACACATCTCATATTCCAAGACCTCTTAGGAGTTTTAAGGCCTGAACAGATGCTATTCATCGGTGTCACCTGGTCAGGTAGAGCATTGCAACCACAGGAGTCTTTGGGGGAAGATCCCAGATGGGAACAGAGGTGAGTTTAGGTGAACAGACACATGTACACACCAGATTGCCAGTCTCTCTGGACCCCCAGCTGCCTCCTTTGTCACTGCCTCTGATGTTTTCTCTTTCTCATTTTTATTTCTCACTCTGCTACTGATTCAGATTACAGTTGGGTACTGAGCTGTACTTTCCATTCCTTATTCCCCTCCTTAGGTCTACAGAGCCCAGACCAAACCCAGAAATAATTGAACTAAAGGGTGGGTTGTGACGATCAAAGCTATTTCAATTACTAAATATATTCACTCCACTTTTGGAATAACTGCATTGTTAGGTAGTGAATGCCTCATCTTTGTTCACTTGACTACTATTTCACCTCACTTAGCCTCAGTTTCTTCCTCTGTATAATGAAGTATTGGAACTGAATGGTTTCTAAGTGCTCCCTAACTAGCCAGATATAATTAGAACCATAAAAGCTTAAGAGTGGAAAAGATGATGTTAATAATTAAAGCTGTCTTACGTGTGAATGTTGATTTATTTTTTTGTAGTGGGGATTTAACCAGTGCCTTTTAAAATTTTTTAAATTTTGAGGCAAGGTCTCACTGAGTTGCCAAGTTGCCAGGCTGTGCTCAAACTAGTTGTCCTCCTGCTTCAGCCTGCCAGGCTGCTAGAGTTACAGGTATGTGCCACCACACCCAGCTAATATCTGAATATTATATGCTTGATAATGGGAAGTCTTAATCTGGGGGAAGTAGAATGAAGCAAATCAATGTTTTTAAACATTTTATATTGAAGCTATTTTGTTCCCATAAATATTATATAAAAATGGAAATGAATTAAATATGGTTCCAGCTTATCTGCTTTTGATGAGGAACTGACTCCTATCCTCCCCAGAAAGGGAAGCTACTATCAGAATGAAATCCATTTGCCTATATGATCCACACATTTTTTTTCCAAGCTTTAATTTCTGTGGTTCTTTAAATGGGATTCCTTGCCTAGCAACTGCTAAGTTCCAGGCTTGGCTTAATTTAGAAACCCAAGTTTCAGATTTTCCTGAGTAGGCAAATAGGCTTTGGTATGTATGGTCTGAAGCAGTCCTGAGAAAAACTATGAAGCTTTACTCAAGACCACAGGGTAATAGCTGGGGAACATCTACTCCCCTTCTCAAAACTCAGTCTGAAACAGTGTGGTACATACAGGAGTCTTATATGTGCAGGGCTCTCCTGAAGTTTAGGAAATCTATGTAATGCTCTTGTTGGTTTGAATGTAGTTTGTTCCCTGAAGGGTTATGTGTTGGAAGCTTAGTCCCCAATGTAGCAATATTAAGAGGTTGTGAAACCTTTAAGAGGTAGAGTTGATTAGATCATGGGGGCACTGGCCTTGGGCAGGATTAAGGCAGTTATCCTGGGACCCTGAGTTAATTTTTGAGAAAGTAAGTTGCTTGCTGTAAAGGAAGGAGACTACCCATCCCCACTTTGTGGCTTCCTATTTCACCATTTGATCTCCTCTTCTTGCATGTACTTGCTAATGCTGTTTGCTATGATGTGATGTAGATGGAGAGCCCTTGTCAGAGCCAGTGCCATGCTATTTGGACTTTCTGCCTCCAAATCTCGAGCTAAGTAAATTTCTTTTCTTTATAAAGTCTCCAACCCAATGTGCTTTATTATAGTAATGGAAAACTGAGATCTGAAGCACCAAACTTTGAGGTTTCTCAGTTCCTTCTTCCAGGGGCCTGAACAGTGACAGTCCTAGCCCCAAGGGCAATGAGAGGGATTCTTTTACTCCCTTAATAGTCTCTGACCTCCCTTGAGCTTCCCTGGCTATGACCTTCTATCCCATCCAAGTTGCCATTTTGTGAGGTCTTTCCCCTTTGATTCTGCTTTTCCTGCCAATTTAAACTTTATTTATTCTGGATAAAAACACTGGGGAAGCTGCAGCCTATGGATTGCATCAGGCCTTACCCTGGTCTAGATGGGTGCCCTTCTCATGCTTGTAAACGTGGGTGTGCCCATGAGTAGAACTGCGTGTGCACATACCCATAAATGAGTGGAGCAGTGTTTCACAGATGCTGACAAAGAGCATTTTGCCCAGCAGACACTGTTTTCCAAATGCTCTAGCTGGAATCTATGTTAAGTTTAGGATTTCACAACCTTCAAAAGACACAGAGAATTGGGACAGGAGCCAAAACAGGACACAGAAATGAGGAAATGGCTAACAACTCCAGTGCAGAAATGAATAAAAGATACTACGACTATTGAACCTGGAGAAGTAATTAACTTAATCATTGTCTCTGAGGCATAATTATGTAAAAAGTTTCTGTTCCCACCAGAGAATGAACAAAAGGAAATGAACATCTCCACAAGGTGTTCCTGTCAACTGAACAGTGTGTGCTGAGTTAGCCTGCCAGCCCCTCCTCAAGTAGGATCTTGACAGTAAGAAGGGTCAACTTCGAAATATAAGAACATACCTGCACAGAGCCTTAGGTTCCCTGCATAGCTTCTTCCCTGAAATAAACCACCATCTACTCATTTTTGTGGACTTCCTTGGCTAGGCAAAAGTTTTCTTAAATTTATCTTTTAAAAGCATCAATGTAGTCCCAGCACTGAAAGAGTGTAACAGGAGGATCACAAGTTCAAGTCCTACCTGGGCAGCTTAGTGAGACTCTGTCTCATCATAAAAAATAATTGAAAAGGATTGGGAATATAGCTCAATGTGAAGGGTTCAATCTCCAGTACCTTGGAGGGGGGTGTCAGTGGGATGGTGCCAAGCTTGTATTCTAGGATTTGGTCTTTCTGCACTTTACCTAGTCTCTCTAACATCAAGGACTGCAGCTATTCCCTTTTATACCTGAAGGATTTTTTGTTTGTTTGTGTCTGTCTGTCTTCATAAAGAAATCCTCCATCCTTTCAACCATCAAACCCTGGAGCTTTCTCCACCAATAGTTGTATAGTATTTCCTTTTTGGGGTGTGGTGACCAGAACTATTCACAATAGTCTGAGGGTGGCACATGGCTTGGTCTTCTAAAAGGAAAAGCATATTGTTTCCTGCTTTTGGTTTTCAATATTCTTCCTAATTAATGATGATTCGAGAAAATATTCCTCTGCTGGTAATGTATAGGTACGTTGCTTATTGTATAAATGTTGGGGTTATTGGGTTATATTTTTATGTTATTCTGTTGAAGCCTATAAGGTACTACAAAAGTGTGAAATTATTGGAAATGTCAATCATTCAGAAATGTGGAGAAAATGAGGAAACTAAAACTGTAAAGAAGATCCCTGTCATCGAGGAAGACATGGCTGGGAGATTTTCATCTACATTCTAAGGAGCAGAAATGTTGAGGAATATGCACTGAGCACGTATGTAGTAAGATATCATATAGAACTGGACCTAGTATTGCACACTTACAAATCTGCCTACTCAGGAGGATGAGGGAAGGGGATTGCAAGTTCGAGGCCAGCCTGAGCAATTTAGGTAGACCCTGTCTTAAAATAAAATAAAATAAAATAAAATGGTCTGGGAATGTAGCTTGGAGGTGGAGCACTTAACTAGCATGCACAAGGCTCTAGATTCAGTCTCCAGTAATACAAAAAGAAAGAAAAAACAAGAGAGATTTGCCATGTTTTTGGATTGGAACAGTCACTATCGTTAAGCTGTCAATTCCCCCAAACTGATCTCTAATTTACTACAATACCAATCCAAAGTCAAAAGGTGTCCATTTTTATATTGGTATCAAAATGGATCAAGAGAACAGAATGGAGCATCCAAAACTGGATTTATATATGATCTCTCAGTTTATGACAAAAGTGACACTGTAGTGCAGTGAGGAAAGTGTTTGTTGTTTTTGCTGAGGATTAGACCACTCCTTTAGATTTGTTCTTGGCAGAATTACTGTCTCTTCTCCCTCCCTTTGCCCTTCACAAGGTTGTTGGCATCCCTTTGCAAATACTATAACCCCTTTTTGGACCAGCACTGTGAATTCTAAAAGAGAAGCCCAACCTAAATGGTTAAGGTGTTAACTGGTAAATATTTCTTTAGATTCACAGAACCCAGAACATCAGTGTCTTTTGTAATGTCCTTTATTCTTTCTCTGCATCAATTATCACAAAGCACATAGATTGATATGAAGTTTAACTTGCAGAAACACCATGTTGTCTGTCTAAAAGAAGTACAGGAGCTGGCACAGTAGGTGGAGGCCCATTGTGACACCTCAGTGTTCCAGACAAGAGAAAGAAAAGAAAAACAAGAAACAAAACACACCCTGGAGGATGAGACTGCTAAGAAGGTAGTCTCCTTTTCCTCTTTTCTCTCCCTGTAGATGCCCTCTGTGAGACCTCCATCTTGGAGCTTTGAGGTTGATAGCGTCTCCATCTTTTTTAGTGCTGGCCCTTGAGTAAGTCTGATTTGTTTTCTTTTTTCTTTTTCTTTTCTTTTCTTTCCCTTTTTTTTTGTTTTGGAGATAGTCTCACTATGTAGTTCAGGTTGTCCTTGAACTCACATATAGCCCAGGCTGGCCTTAAATTCTCATTGATCCTCCTGCCTCAGCCTCCATGCCCAGCTGTCTCTCAGCTCTAACTCTTTTCTCCAAAGTACTGGTCTTTGCGCAACAGGCTGCGTGAACTTATGGTAATAGTTGTTTCAATAAATAGTACTGGGCCAGGTAGGGGAAAAAATGAATCTTGACACTTACCTCACACCTTATATAAATATTGATTCTAGGTAGATTGATTGTAGATCTAAATATGAAGATGGAAACAATAACATTATAAAAAGAACACCTAAGAGAATAACTCTGTGACTTGAGGTCAGTCACAGATCTCAAACAGTACACAGAACTAGTAATCAGCCAGGTGTGGTGGTACACACCTGTAATCCTAGCTCTTGGGAGGCTGAGGCAGGATGATTGCTGCAAGTTCTAGGCAAGCCTGGGCTACATAGTAAATTCAAGATAAGCCTGAACTACATAAGAGACCTATTTTTTAAAAAGCAAAAAGCAAAAAAAAAAAAAAGAGTGTAAACATAAAAGAAAATGATATATTGGACACAATAAAATTAAGAGCTTCTATTCATGAAAAAAAATTTCAACATTTAGAGAGTGAAAAAGCAAGCCACAGAGTAGGAAGAGATAGTTGCAAGCATCTATAATAGAATCACACCCAAAATATATTTTTAAACTCTTACAGATCAATAGTATGAAATAAAATCCACCACTCAATAGAAAAATGTGCAAAAGACTTGGAATAGATACTTCACAAAAAAGGATATCCAAATAGCCCTCAAAAATATGAAAAAAGCTCAATTTAATTATTTATCATACAAGTGTCATATTAAACAACTATCATTGGACAACATCTTATACTTGCTAGGGTGACCAAAATCAAAAGAGAAAACACAATTGTTAGTGAAAATGTGGATCATGTGGAATTCTCCTTTATGCTGGTTGGAGCATAAACTGATGCAGCCACTTTTGAAAATAGGCCATATCTATTAACCCTAACCATACACATACTCTGTGATATGGTTTGACTGTGTCCCCCAAGGATTTGTGATTTGGAAGCCTGGTCCTCAGCGTGATGATTTTAAGAGGTAGTGGAACCTTTAAGGGGTGTGAAGCATTGGGATGTCCCCTTAGAAAGGATCCACATAGTTCTCCTGGGACCCTAGCTAGTCTTCAGACATACTCTAGCTTCCTGTCTCACTGTGTGAGCTGTCTTGTATACCAGGACATCTTTAACAGGGCCAAGCTGATGCTGGCACCATGCCCCTAAACCTCCACTACTGTGAGTTAAATCAACTTCTTTACTCTATAAAGTTTTCCAGACTTGTGTATTTTGTTATAATAATTGATAGTATACTAAAATACCCTATAACTAAGGAATTCTATCACTTGGTATATCACCAGGAGAAATGTGTGCTACAGTGGTTTACCAACTCTTATTTTTGAAGCCCCAGTGGTGCTGAGTTGGTTTAGAAGAAACAAAAATTATTATCAAAATTGAATAGATAAATAAATTGTATATTCATACATTGAAATATCATATAGCAGTGAGACCAAGCAAAACTAAAATTAAAACAACATAGATAAATCTTACAAAGTTGGTGTTTGACAAAAGAAGCCAAATGTAAAAAATCCACACATAGAATTCAACTATATAAAGTTCAAAAACATACAAAACTAATCTATATAAGTCAGAGGGTGGGGGATGTAGCTCAGTGGTGCCATGCCTGCCCAGCAAGTGCAAGGTCCTGAGTTCCATTCCTAGTACTGGAAAAGTTAGAATACCACTGTAATCTTAGAAAGAGGATCCTACTAACAGAAATACCATGAGGGTGGTTGTGGGTGCTAAAGTACTGTATTCTGTTTTGATCTGGTTTGCTGATTACATGGGTTTGTACACTTTTTCAGAGGCTCTTCAAACTGTATCTTTATGCTAACTGCATATTCCTATGTGTAATTTTCAATTACAATTTTTTAAAAAGTCAGCATCTATAACATGAAAGTGAATTTAGGACTGAAAAGAATAGAACCCAGGCAGGTAACTTGTCCCTATTGGGTACCTAGAGAACGGTATAGCTCTAGGATGCCAGCAAGCAAAACCTCGAAAATCCAATTATCTAGATTAACAACATGCTGTATTTATGTTTGTCCATGTCCTAGCCTCTGGAAAAACCTTGTTTGAATGCTCCATGAATTGGACTGTGATGACTTTAGGAAAGTGTCATTTGTCCACACCAGGGCAAGAACATTAAAGACCATTACTTATATGTTGTAAACATAAATAATAATAAGAACAATTTAAAAAACTGTTATTTGAAAGGGAAGGGGACATAAAAACATTAAGATGTGTTATGTACATGTACCAATGCCCCACAAGGAATGTAATCATTATGTACTGCAAACATGTACTAATAAAAATAAAAATTATAAAAATAAAGACTTACTTGCCTAAGGCTAGTATAGTGATTGCTGTCACAACATAAAATAAATCTTCAAATCCAGGTCCACATGGTCCTATCCTCCTGTTAGTACCAGTCTTTAAAACTACATTTCCCAGCTTCCTTTGCAATAAGGTATGACCATGTGACTGAGTTCTAGCCAATAGAACTAGTAGAAGTGTATTCAGCATGGACATAGTTTAGCAAAATCTCCCTTCTATGTCCCTCCTTTTTTTGTTGTTTTATTATCTATCTGTACAACACAGAGACAAGCAACATGTACTATATATGTACCAATTCCCTCAGGCTGGCCTCAAACTTGAGGCAGTCCTCCTGTCTCAGGGATTTCAGGTATGTCACCAAGCCCAGCTGGTTATGTCCCCCAGAAAGCTCGTGTGTTAAAGGTTTGATTCCCCAATGTAATAGTGTTCAGAGATGAGGCCTAGAGAAGTTAGATAAAAACACTAACTTCATCAATTAATCTGATTGAGCTATTGATGAGTTCATAGTCTAATAGGGTATTATGAGGTGGACCCCAGTTGGAGGTGGTAAGGTCACTGGCGGGCACCTTTAAAAAGTGTATCTTGACCACTATGGAAATCAGTACAGAGATACCTCAAAGAACTAGGACTGGGAGTCCCATTTGACCCAGCTATTCCCCTGCTGGGTATCTTCCCAAAAGAACTAAAAGAATCATACCACAGTGATATATGTGCACCCATGTTCATAGCAGCACAATTTGTAATAGCTAGAACTTGGAAGCAGCCCCATCGACTGGAGACTGGATAAAATGTGTATGTTTTTTATAAAATGGAGTACTACTTAGCCACGAAAAATGAGAAATTAGAGACCTTTATAGCTAAATGGATGCACATTGAGGCAATGCTCTTAAGTGAAATAGGACACATACATGCAAACACTGAATAGTTTCTCTAGTGTGAGAAACTGAAAGTGTAAATAAGGACTAAAAGGTATACTAGATTATGTGAAATAGGAAGAAAAGGGGCAAAGGGGAAGGGGAAGTGGGAGGGGTAGGGGAAAGGAAAGAAGGGAATGGAATTAATATGAGAAAATGAAAAAATGGAAACAAAGTCTTTGTAAATAGGGAGGGATGGAGGGGTTGAAGGGAGGGCAGGGGAAGGGGGAAAAATAAGAACCAAGAGAGATTATGTAAAGGTGCAAATTTCCAATAATGAATGTCATTATATTGAATACCTAAAATGTACCAATAAAATTAATTTTTAAAAAAAGTGTATTTTGACTCTAGCCCCTTATTTTCACTCTCTCTGCTTGCTGGGTGCCATACACAAGCAACTTTACTTTGCCATGCCCTTCCACCATGATGTGTCTGTTTTATCAAGGCCTAAAATCAATGGAACCAACAAGCCATTACTGAAACCTCTAAAACATGAAGCCAAAATAACTTTCCTCCTTTAAGATTTTCCTCAGATATTTTGTCACAGAGATGGAAAGCTAACACACACACATTTCAACCCAAACATGTACAATACTGATCACCATATCCCCCAACCCTACCTCATTTTTTGTTTAAAGTTTCACATACAAACCTTACCTATCTCTCTAGATCCTCCAGATTCCTGCCAGTCACTAGAATCCAACTTTACTTCCAAAATATTAAATCAATATGCCTCATTCCCTATATCTTTATTGTATTTCAGGTCCACACTATTTCTCTTCTGACCTATTGCAATATTTTGTGATACATTTGTTATACATACATTGAAGTCCTTACTCTCAGTATCTCAGAGTATAAACTTAAATGGCAATTTGGTCATTGCAGATTTAATGTTAAGATGAAGTCATACTGGAGTAAGGTGGACCCACTTTAGCAGGTATCCTTAAAAAATGGGAAATTTGAATGTAGATATGCAAAGCCACCCAAAGACTAAAGTTCTATTGCCACAAGCCAGAGAACTACCCAAAGCTAGAAGAAGTCCTAGAAAATTCCTTCCTTATACCTTCAAAGGAAGCATGGATGGCTCTGCCAACACCTTGATCTCCAACTTCTGTCTTCCCGAACTGTGAGGCAATGAATTTTTATGGTTTCAGCTACCCAGCTGTGGTACTTTGTTGCAGACACCCTAAAAAAATACAAGCTTCCTTTCCTACCTTATTTGCCTCCAGTTTTTCCTCCAATGTTTCTCTGTAGACTTGTGAACTATCTGAAAGGTTCCTATGAACTTGCCAGTCCCCAAATGAAAAGCCATTCAATTACCCTCTCCACCCATGTTTATAGATTATATTCCAGGCTTTTGAGATCATTTACAAGGCTCTTGTCTAACTCAATTCCTATTTTCCTCTCTAGCAGTGATTAATTACTGTGTTCTATCTAAACACACGATGCTATTTCAAGATGTTGACTTTTGGCCATTTCCCCAACAATAATGCCCACTCACACTCCTCTCTATGTTCCTCATCCTTTGCATCCAAAATTCACAGCAGACATTCCTTCTACCAGGAAATTTCCCCTATTTTCCCACTTTCATCTTGCACCAGTAGCAGCAGCCTCCTGGATGGGGGTAAGTGACCTTTCTCTAATTCCTACATACTAGACTCATACTAGTGCCTCCGTTATAAATTCATGATCTCTGCATCTGTTTGCCCCACTAAATTGTGCATTCTTAGTCTTTCTATAATTGTGCATGCGCACACATACATAGACCGTGTTAAAATAAGTTCAATTCTCCAAGGAGTTGATAGGGGGCACTAACAGAAGGTAGGTTTCTATGATGCGGAATGAATTATGGAGAGGCTGGTATTACTATCCCAAATCAGGAGGCTCATTAGCTCCAAAGTTTCTTTCATTGTTCATGATATACCCAAGAAGCCAGAATGAGGATTTAGGGAAGCACAAAAGCAAACTTCCCTTGCCCCTCCCTCTAAGCCCCACCATAATCCCTTGGAAAGAATGCTCCACGGCCCACTCTAACAAGTCATCCCATAAGAAGTGGCATGGTGCCCTCCATCTAATACACTGAATGCCGTGGGAGCTCCAAAGTCATGCAGCCCTTTTGTGGGAGAGGGTTGGGGCTGGGCAGGAGGCGTGCAGAATGAAGAAATACATTCAACATTAGTGCCTGGATTCACTGAGATGCTTCCCACGACAGCTGCACTCTCTCTCCTCCTCCCATCCCAAAGCACTCAGGCTCTGGACTTTCCCCTCCCTCTCCTTTGAAAGCTCTGGGTACTTTCTCCAGACTTTTCTTACCCTTCAGATGTCCTACCTGGCTGGATCAGAAGCAGGTAGACAAAAGGAGTGAGGTTCAGGGCCCTGGAGGCTCTGGACAGGGCTCCCCTTTCTCTCTTCATTTTGGGTAGCGTTCTCCAGCTCTGGTGCAGACAATTAGCATGATTTCTCCACTCTGAGCACGTCCCTTTGTACCACTCGGAGTTTCTCTGCCCGAACATAACCCTGCCAACTTCCTTCTGAATACACAGAGCTCTGTGTATTGCTTGGCTTGTTCTTTCCTCTCTCTCTCTCTCTCTCTCTCTCTCTCTCTCCCCCCCTCGGACCTTGCATTTTCTAGTTTCCAAGCCTGACCTCCCCAGTTTGAACAGGGGTATCTGCTCAGGAGATAACCCCCACAGCAGGTTCCTTCTGGCGGGGATGGGGGCCCAGTGGTTCTTTGCTTGTCTGTGCTAAGCCTCACTCCCAGGGCAGATGAAGTTCTGAGCTCAGGGAGGCCACTGACTGGGCCACACACTCCTCCAGACCTTATGTCCCAAGCTAACCTATGTCCACCTCATATTTCTTCTCCCTGAGAAGGAGAGTCTGTGCCAGGATAGACTTCCAATTAGCTCTGAAAAAGGAGGGAGAGGAGCTTTTAAGAAGCTGGGAAGTGAGAGATTCCAGAGAGTTGCCGAAAAAATGGATAACTCCCTTACCACAAAGAAGACTGGGAAATGGCTTCAATTCTATTTCTTTCATCCTTCTTCCCATCCTGCTTGAGATCCTCTCCTACCATAGAATCACATAGATGCTGGGGAGCTCTTTCCACACTCTGTTCATTCGCCCACCTCCAATGTTGTACAACATGTCAGAGCAAAGATGAAGCTAATCCTCTAGCAGCCAGCATCCTGGGGTTCTATCACCAGTGTAACAGCCTAGGCTGTCATGGGGCTACACGCCCTAGCTCTACCCTGACCCCACTAATGTGACCACATCTGCCATGCAGAATGGCCATGGAACAGATGTTCGGTAACTGATTTTGGAACAGGCTCACAACTTGTTGGAGCCTCTTGTTTCACATCTGTAAAATGGGGAAAATAATAACCTCCTTGGAGGAACTGTTAGGAGGACTGATGAAGATTTGGTACAGGAGAATGTCTAGCATATTCCTTATTACAGAGATACCATTTAAACTTTCTTCCCCCTGCTACTGGGGATTGAAGCCAGGGCTTTCACACTGAGCTGCACACCCCTGCCTTTTGTTTGAGACAAGGTCTTGCTAAGTCACTAAATTGTCCAGGCTGGGCTGGAACTTGTGATCCTCTTTCCTCAGCCTCCCAGAGTGCTAAGATTTCAAAAAAGGTTTAACTCTTTCTTTTTAAACTGCCTTTTCTTCCTCCTTTTTCATTCACACAGGGATCACTATATGTTAGTGAGATCAAAGTTTACCACTCCACTCCTAGTTGCCTCTAACCCTGGTCTTAGTTTTGGGAATGCATCCCTCTACCTTTTCCCTTTATGTACCTGTCAAAGTCTGACTAGGTTAGGCTTGTGGTACTGAAGCATCTCATTCTTGAACCTGATGCTGTGGTTACTGTGGTCATCTCCTTAGCTTGGGAAGTTCTGTTGGGCAGAGATTGTAGTTCTTCATTCCGTCTCCTCACAGAGTTTGGGCTCCAATTTTGAGCTCTGTATAATGTGGCTGCTGTAACAATGGGGTGGACTTCCTGTCTGACTGATGGTACTAAGACCTTTGCTTCCTCAGAGCACTCCAGCAGATCCGCTTCTGGCAGCACAATGTCCTCTTCTGGGCCCCATAACCCAGTTCTTTTGGCCCCTGTGGTGCACACAGTTGCGCTAGGCTCCTCCTCCTTTGGCACCACCTCTGGGCTCTGAGATTCCAACTTCTCACCCCTGCACGCACAACAGAGTGCCTGCTGGTGCACCCTGCCAGGCCTGTCACACTCCAAGCTCTATGCAGAGCACCCAGAGGGCTTGCGGCTTTGATCCTCCACCCTCAATTAGCTGAAACTCAGGAATGTGTGTCTCTGAAGCAGGAGGAGGGCGGAAGGTAGTGATCTGAACTGAGTTACCGTCTTAAGCAGGCCTCTGTGGGAACTGGAAAAAACAAACTAAAAACCAGGGTGGGAATTGTAAAATCCAACTCTGTCAAGGTCTTGTAGGAAATTTTGGACACTCACCCTGCAATAAGAGATGGCCTTGTCCCATTTCTTTATTTCTCAGAGGAGAATGAGTAATTTTCCCAGAGTTAAAATGCTATCTTTAATGGACCCAGATCCTTAAGTTATTTAAAAACAAACAAGTAAAAGTTACAAAAGAAAAAAAATAAAATCATAGAAGCAAGAAAAGAAAAACCATACACACACACACACACCCCACTTTTGACTACACTTTGTTTTTTTTTGGTACCAGGGATTGAACTCGGGTCCTTGCACTTGCACAGCAGGTGGCGAAACCACTGAGCTAAATCCCTGGCCCATCACACACCAATTTTTAAAACTCTACCATTAGATATAAGGGTGCCCCTAAGCACTTGGCAGGTTCCTCTGTTTCCAGACTCTGGGAACAATGATAATATTACTAGAGGGGATTGGAATTATCCTTACTAACACCATCAATTCACTGGTGGTTTTATATTTAGTACTCTGCCTTCCTCCCCTTCATTCATTTCCTGCTATTATTTGTATCATATCTATTGCCTTCATTAAATTGTAAATTATCTTTGGTAGCAGAATGAAAATAATCTTCACAAATGGCTTCAAACTTCCTCTGAAGGAAAGAATTTTCTTTAGCATGAAAAATGCATATGCCACTTGGAACAGAATGTAAGGCCTTTAGTATAAAAAGTCAGAAATTTTTTAAAAAAAAAACTTCTTAGAAGAGTCAAGTAATAAAAGATGAATCACTTTGCTTTATAAATAAATATGAACTTGGGGATGGGGAAAGAGCAGAGAGAAAAGAAATGACAGGAAAGGGGATGAGAGAGTAATAAGGCAAAGATTTGAAGAAAAGTTTGAGAATAGCTTGTGTTGTTTCACTATAACTCTTTCTTCTCTCTCTTTTCTAAAACTTTTAGTAAACTTTATTACATTCAAATGCAGTATGTGTACATGCTTCTGGCCAATGGAATATAGTCACAGTGATAGGATAGCCACTCCCTTAATTAAGTTATATTATAGAAGACACAGACCACAGAGAGAGATTGTCCCATTGGCTTTGAAGAATACACTAACACATCATAAGGAACTGCGGCTGCCTTTTGGAGCTGACAGCCAGCAAGAAAATAGGATATCAATCCTACACCCACAGAAACTGAATTCCCTCAACAACCATATAAGCTTAGAAGAGGACCCTGACATGGACAGGAACATGGACCAGTTTACAGCTTAAATGAGGATGGTGAGACATTGAGCAGAGGGTAGATCTAAGCTGAGCCTGGTCTCCTGATTCCTCGAAACTGTAAGATAATAAATGTTTGCTTTTTAGCCTGCTAAATTTGTGGTGATTTGTTATGCAGTATAGAAAACCAATAGAGATTAGTGTGCATGAATGTGCTTGCATATTTATACTGAGACAAAGGATTGAGTTGCATGTCTGGTTCAACATGGCACAGAAGAGGGATCAGCAAAATGATCTTTGAGCCAAATAACTCAGCTGAAGCAGAAGTATAGTGGAATAGATGATCCTGACAACCTGGCCCTCCAAAAATTTGGAGAAATATTGTTATCTTTGTTTGGATTCCCTCAGATGCAGATTCTGAGACAAGAAAATAGTTGATTTAAAGGGTGATTCCAGTAGAACCAGGCTGAGGTTGAGTATCGCTTATTTGAACTGCTTTAGAACAGAAATGTTTCAGACTTTTATTTTTTGAATTTTGGAATATTTGGATATCATAATGAGACATCTTGGGGATGGGACCCAAGTCTAAATACAAAATTCATTTATGTTTCACATATACCTTATACACATAGCCTGAAGAAAATTTATACAATATTTTTATGTGTCTGCCTTTGACTACAACCCATTACATGAGGTCAGATGTGGAATTTTCCTCTTGTAGCGTCATGTTGGTGCTCAAGAAGTTTCAGAGGTTGGGTTTTTGGGTTGTGGATGCTCAATCCATAGTATTTAGGGGAATGAAACATGGAAGGGAAGGAGCCAAAAAAGTATCAAGCAAATTATCATTGTGGACAGCTGGAGCTTAATCTTTCTGAGAACGTTTGGAGGTGATGAAGAAAACTGCTTCAGAGTTATTCCATCTGAGAGGCAAGGGAATTGGGAAACTACGGTGAGCTGCCCACAGCCCCAGCTGTGGGCTGAGTGCTGCTTCTGAGTGTTAAGGAAGGTCAATACACCACACTTCTAACCTGACCCTCACATGCAGGTATCCCATCTAAACCTTTCCTCTAATTGATGAGTGTGTGTGTGCGTGTGTGTGTGTGTGTGTGTGTGTGTATCTGTGTCTCTCTCTCTCTGTGTATAAGCTACTCACTTGACTCTGTCAGGCACGTTACATGTATTTGTCTATTTAATTCTCCCAATACTCATTTTAGGTAGAAATTATTATATTTTACAAACATGAAAATCTCAACTTTTAATTAGCAACCTCCTAAAACAGTGGTGGCGAACCTATGGAATGCATGCTGCAGTGGGCAAGCAGAGCCCTCTCTGTCCGCACATGAGTGTAGTGTGAGTTGTTTTTTCTAAACTAAAACCTCAGTATTCAGGTTTAAATGCAGGGTTAGCACTTTGTGATAAATAAGTGGGTTCTGGGTTGCACTTTGTGTACTCAGTCTCTAAAAAGGTTCACCATCACTGTCCTAAGGTCAAAGAGCTACTAAGTGGCAGGTTAATCCAAGGAAGCTAGGTTCACCCAGGTTCACTAACAAACTTGGCCTTTTAACTATCTCACACTAACTCATCCTGCATAGGAAGTCCTCCTCCTATGGGCCTGGGCCTCAGTCCTGGTGGAAACTTTCCTCCCAGCACTTCTTCTCTGATTAAACTCAGGATGTAACGGAGCTCACTGTGCCTACTGCTGGTGCTCCCCACTATTACTGAAGGTATTTTTGTTTTTGTTCCATAAGCTTACATTCAAATGGTGCTGGAGTTGTTATGCTACTTTATGGTAGCGAAAGTTCAATTTGTCCTAGCAGAGAGAGGACTCAGGAGTCAAACACCAGCCAGAGAATTTGTAGAGCTGTGTGGAGCATTGCCTGGGGAACAAGGAATTTGTGTGAGGGTTTGTATTTTGAGGAGGCAGGGCCCAGCTCCTCTAGCAACCTCTAAATGAGAGACAGATTATCTAGCTCACTTTGGAACAAAATAGGCTTTTTGTGGACTAGGACTGTGAGGAATGGCCCTCCCCAAGGTCATTTTTTCTTTTGTTTTTCTTTCTAAAGTTCTAGTAGATGGCCCTACTCTGAGTTGCTTCTGAGAAACATCAAATAGAAAGTGGAGTGGGATCAAACTGTGCCTCCTAGGGGCCCTCCCAGGGCCTTCATCCTGAACATTGGTTCTGTTGCCTGGAGATTTCAATAAACATGAAGAGTCACTTAGAGGGAAAGGTTCTGTGGAGACATTTGTCTGTAAACAGTGTGGGGCTTGTGGGGAGAAATTTATAATCTCAGGCATTCATGGGGGTCCTGGGTGAATTTCTAGGAGGGAGAGAGAAGGTGCTCCCATTTCCATACTGGAAAAAAAAAGAAACATCGAAGCCTTTTATGCTAAGGGTAAATATTTGATTTCTGAATAGAATTCCCACCCATTTCAGAAACTGAGAGGAGTTTAAGCAAAAGTCCACCATTGCTAAATGTGCCCTATTCAATATTTCTCCAGAGGAACAGAGGACAGATTAATTGGCCTTAAAGGGTTGGAAAGACCCAGATGTTGCTGACCTATTCAAGATGCTGTGAAGACATCTACAGAGCATCTCTGGAGTTCTGTTCATGCAGGACATCAGTGCCCAAATACAAACACGCTGCAAAATCACAGGGAAGCCACAAACGATGCCCCAATTCTGAAAGGCTCCATTGTTGCCCTTCTCCTAGTTCCTCAGATGACGTCTACCCACCAACCATGTCCTGGGGAAGGATTCGCTCTCATCTCCCTTCTCCCCTCCTCCCAAAGAGGGAGTCACAGAATTGGAAATTAGCTGGCCAACATCCAGTGATTGCCTACTGTGTGAAGAGCACTCTGTTCCAGACATTAAGAATAATGGGATGTGGGAATGAGGGAAAGCGGCACACTCAGAACCAATTTCTGGACAGGAGCTGTAGCTCAGTGGTAGAGCACATGCTTAGCATGCCTGAGGTTCAATCCCTATCGGGAGCAATGCTACATAATTTTAGGGAAAAATCATTTGGTTAGCCTAGTTCTGCCTACAGCCCAGCTATGGAATTCCAAGACATAACTGCATTTTGGCCTCCGGTCACAACTGAGACCTCAATGATCCTGTGATGCTGTCTGTGATTCTCCAGGACAAGAAACATCCTGGGAGCTAAAAACATCCTGGGAGGAACAAACACCTACTCAGTTTCTCATTGTTCTTGGACTGTTACATCTTATTTACGCAGGATGTACTGAACTCTCTGCAAGTCATTTGTTACATCTGTTTCTCCCGATGTACTGAATAAAAGGTGCGGTAAGCTGGGGGTTTTCCTCTTTGCTGTCCGGAGCAGCACTGATCAGACCCGAAGCTCAGCTTCTTCTCAGTCTCATTTTTCTACCTTTCCTGTAATTCGCCGTGTACTGCCGTGGCTCGCAGGAGACTAGGACTTGCTGCAGAGGTTCTAGTAATGTCCCTTTCCCCTGTTTCCTACAAATCCCCAGCATACAAAACCAGAAAAAGCAATTGTCAACATTGTCCCCGTCTAGGATTTTCAATATAGTTAGGAAAGCTGCATCTAAATCTGTAAGCAGATATTGACAGTACATTTGTATTGCCTTTTGTAAATTATTTTTATATTATTATTTTATTTAATCTACTGACTCCATGGTAGGATTTTTTTTTCCTTCATTTTAAGGCACATGAAACTCAGTGTAAGTAATCAGCTCAAAGTCATACGTTTTGTAAATTGGCCCAATCCAGACTCAGCCTGTGCTGCCTGGTCTAGTGCTCATATTATGCTTCTGAAAGAAGTTGCCAGGCAACACTGAAGGAAAATAGAAGGTGAGGAAAAGCTAGCAAAGTGTGAGAGAAAAAAAGAATAAGGCGGGCAATAAGACCTTAATAAACAAAGCTTAATCAGCAAGAAAATAACAGGGTCCCCAGTGGTGAGGCCAGGGACATTAAGAAGCTGAATTTATGATACAAGGAAGATAATGCAGGTAAAAACAAGATTTTAAAAAGAAGAATGCCCTAGCTAACTTGGTAGGGAAGATGATCTGAAGACAGGCCCACATTTTCTTTTCTCTTCTCTCTTCTCCTCTCCTTTCTTTTGAATCTTTTGAGACAAGGTTTTGCTATGTGTACCACAGTGGCCCTGACTCACTATTTTGCCCAGGCTAGCCCCAGACTGGCAGTGATCCTCCTGCCTCAGCCTTCGGAGTGCTGGGATTACAGGTGTGAATACATCACCATGCCCAGCCCAAAATTTCAATGCTTTGTGCAGTATTTAGAGGATCTGACTTTATCTAGTTTACAGATCCTGGCCAGAGTCATGCCTCTGAGATTCTGTGTCTGGTTTGCTACCCAAGAAGTTAAGTGATCTGGCAAAGTCCTTTGTTAGTGAGGGAAGTTCAACTTCGCTCTATGAAGCAAAAGGGGAAGAATTGTTTGCACCACGTATCAAAAAATTTGGAGGATGAAGTGTGGAGGGAGGGGAGGAGAAAGAGATAAAAAGGAATGAACATGTGTTACATACATGTACTAGCTTCCCGCAATGAATGTAGTCGTTACATCCTGCAAACATGCACTAATAAGAATAAAAAAGTTTAAAAAGTCCAAAAGTTTGTAAGAGGAGGAATAATTGGAAATTAGATACTAAAGTGCCATCATGATTATCACTCATTTCTTCTCTTTGTGTCAGCTTCATCTCTCAAACTTTCTTACACTTTTGTGATGGGGCCATGGTTGTTACACAGTCTACAGTATCAATGCTGTCTAATATAATTCCTGAGACCATGGGAACAGTCCATATCTTTGCTGTCAAGTATTGTAGCTGTTAGCCCCATGTGACTAGTGGGACTGAGGACATAAATGGCAAATTTAATTTAAATTTAAATTTAAATTCAAATAGCCACATGTAGCTAATGGTTAAGAGGTGAGGCAGTACAACTTGTTATCCACGGAGGAGAAAGAGATCCTTGATGGATCTAGTTTATTTTTTTCCCTTAAATTGATTGGTACATTTTAGGTATACAATACTGTTACATTCATCATTGGTATCTTGTACCTTTACATGATGTATCTTGGTTCTTATTTTTTCCCCATTCCCCTGCCTTC
This sequence comes from Heterocephalus glaber, assembly GCF_000247695.1. Next base: position 947,618 of record NW_004624927.1, read on the forward strand.
CCTTCAACCCCACCACCCTTCCCTATTTACAAAGACTTTGTTTCCATTTTTTCCTTCTTCTCATATTTTTTCTTTTCCCTTCTTTCCTTTCCCCTACCCCTCCCATTTCCCCTACTCCTTTAGACCTTTTCTTCCTATTTCACAATATCAATTATACATTTTGATCCTTATTTACACTTTCAGTTTTTCACATCAGAGAAACTATTTGGTATTTAAACATGTGTGT
>NW_004624927.1:954869-970227 GCF_000247695.1 Heterocephalus glaber
TCAACTTTTAATAATGGAAATCATTTTGCCATTCAAGAAACAGTTTTAGGGGAGAAAATCTTCCCTATAAAAATAAAACATCAAAATTATAAATATTATAACTCTTTAACCTCTGCAATTTAAAATGCTCCCCTGTAATACTACCCCTTCATTTAACACCTTTCCTGTACCATCACATTTTGAAGAGAAAACAGTATTACAGCAAACCTTAGTTTTAATTTAACACAAGGATTTGTACAATGATTTTTTAATAAAATACCTTTGGCCTTAGGGGCCTTTCTCCTCCTTTTACACATTAAAAATGCTGCTGCAGTAACCAGTGTTTGGGAAAGAACATCAGTCTTCAAGAACTATGAACTGACAAGGTTTCAATACAGTAAAGTTTCCAAATTGCAACTTGTAGTGCACATGACAGTGAGCGAGGTTCTGGATAAATATAGACGAGGATGCCTATTCTAGACAATCAATCTACTTCAAGTAAAAAAGAAAAATTTCACAGATACCCATCAGCTACTACTTTAGGTTCTAACAGTGTCTTAATCTGAGAAGCAAATGCTTCACAAACTATAAGTTTACTGGGACAAGTAATAAGAGACCAGGTGGTTGATAGTAGTATACACAAACCCAAGCTATAGTATGAATAGTAAAACTAGTATAAAAGTCATGAAGGCAGTCCCTGAACAATAAAGGTAAAGTGTTGGATGACAATGTCACTAAAACCTCATTAATGCACTAAATAGAAGTCACATGCAAAATTAAACAAGATGTGCCATACATATTTTATAGCTAGTTCTACTCTTTTTTTCCCCCTATTTTTTTCTTAAAAGCCTAGGAAGATCTGATTGTCTCGGTAGCTTGTGTAGCACAGCACAACCAACACTTACATCTGCCTCCAACAAGATAGCCAGTCTCTAAAAAGTTAGAAGAGCCACCAAGAGGAAACAGAAATGCAATAAAAGGCACAGTTCACTTAAGCAAAGAACCAAAGCACCTTGGAACTTCACAAAGAATCCATTAGGTGTCACCAAAGTGTTAACAATTCCTTGGGGATTTATTAAAAAAAAAAAATCTAGACTAAAACCAGACTGACTGTAAGGCCCCTCTGGAACCACAGCACACCTTCCCCTCCGTTCTCAGGTTTGTAAGTCGCTACAGAAAATGAGGATTATTTCACCTGTTTTTAAGGCTTTTTATTGCACATGCATTTCTTTGGTTGGAAGGAACGTGCACTTTTGTTAAAATAGTTCCATGATGAACACCTGTTGCCTGGTCAGCGGGTATGGAATTTCCTCCTTCCTTGGGGCCCCCTACTTGCAGTCAAGTCCTTTAGAACTGAGGATGACATGGGAGTACTGAGTCTTTAAAAATCTCTGTTCTACATTATGTGAGAACGGACTGTAACTTAGAAAGGGAGAGGGAAAAGCAGAGGGAGAGAGTTAAGAAAAGAGAAGGGAAGGAAGAAAAAAGGGAAGGAGAAAAAAGGGTAGAATAAAGGGGGAGGGAGTGATTGTCACAAATTTGAAGTGACCTCTGTAGTTGATAAACTTCCTAGCTAACAAAGAGAAAACAGCTACCCTACCCTAAACTCATTTTCAACTTGGAAAACAACCTCTGTGGGGAAATCCATGCAATTTAAGGAGTCAGCCACAGGTCAGGGACCACTTATCCAGAGCTGCTACAGCAGTAAGACCTTCCACTCCAAGAGGGCAGAATTGGGGTCTCACATGAAGGGGGCCAGATCCAGCTGTATGGGGCCCACCTCCACCTGCCTTGGTCTCCAGTTAACTGCACAGTTCATGGGTCCTTCTTGGGTTTAGTTCCTACCTCTTTGGCTCCACCTCCACATTATACCCAACAGGAAATCAAGCAATCCTAGAATAGGCTTAACATCTCAACACCGAACAATTTTACCTCATTTTCAAGCAATACACTTGGCTCCCCTACCACCACTGTACCAGCCTTACCAACTTCCTCAGTGGCCCTCAGAGCTTTCACTTCCACACAGCCTTCTTCTAAACTTGCTCGTTACTTTTTAAAATCCAACTCCTCCAACATCCTTCCCAAATTCCCCACAGTTCCTGGATTCCTCTGCCCTTTGGTTCACATGCTTTCCTCTGACAGAAAATAAAAACCAAACAGGTAGTTTCAACATAGAACAAGTATTCAGAGAGATTCCTTGTTAAGTTTTAAAAAACTTGTTTGCACATCCTTAAGCTTAACATCACCATCATGTAATTAAAATAACTAGAAGAAAATAAAGAAAAATCAACCCAGAGTTCATGCTTCCAAGCACTCTAGGATGCTCCTGATGATTGCAGGTTCACAGCTTGCAAGAGGTAACACCGCGGTGCTGTAACAGAACAAGCTTGCAGGGCCCCTCACGAGGGACGCGAGGGGGTGCAGGTTGCCTGTGGCCAGGGGCTGGGAACTAACTCTAGAGACAAAAGGGGATTACCCTAGCGTTGGGGCACGAAGACAGCTCTCCGAGCAGAAAGGCACTTGCTGCTCCTTTATACAGAGGTCCCAAGCCTTGCCTTCCCAGCAGGGCTCCTGCACGTTAGCCGGGCTTCCACACCTCGCCCAGGGCTTCTTCCAGCTTATGTCTGTAGGCTGTGTAGCGTCTCTTCAGGTTCTGCAACTGCTCATCTTCCTCCTTATCCAAGATGCGCAAGAAATTCTGCAGTTCTGGAAGGCTGAAAGCTTCCCACTCTCCAATTTCATGTTCACGAAGGACAAAACTAAGCGTGTCGGTTCTGGGCCCTGCTACCAAACGCAGGTAGAGAGGATGTTCTCGGTCTGAGAGCTTGCAGGCATAGACTTGGTCTTCCCTGTGACAACGCTTATAAAGTGCAAACTTGGCAGGGCTCTCCGTCACTAGAAATTTTTTGAGCAGGGCCTCGATAACTTCCCCAACAGTGTTTGTGCTGCTGATATGAAGCGTGTTCATACAGCCATTGCTACCAGGAGACGTCTGTGGATGTTAGCAGAGTTCCATCTGAACTTTAATGAAGCCAGTGTAAATCCCATTTGAATTCAAGGTCATCTTCAATTTGTCTGTGACAGCTAAATTGTATTTCTGAACTTTCTCTTTGATTTCCTCTTTGCTGAGGTAATTGTGAGTTTCCTTCTCTCTCTCTACATCTTGCTGGCCTGCGCGGGACTTGCCCTGGGGCGCCCTCCTAAGAAGGAGGTCCTGGCGGTGAAGAAGAAGTCCTCGGCGTCCTCCGCCAGGCTGCTGTAGCCGCTGCTCATACTGCTGGTCCCAGAGCGCAGGCGGCCAGGCAGGGGGCCCGGCGCCCGCCCGTCCGCCCCGCGGGGTCCCCGGTGCGTGCCCCAGCCCCGGCGGGCCACTCGGCTACAGCTGTGGCCGCCGCTCACCTCCTCCTTCATTTCTAGGGCCTTGTCTCCAATGATACTTCAGCGCCCAACATTGGTCGTACTATAGCACCTTCACCTCTGAAGCACCTTCAAACTCTGAAGTTTCAAGTATCCCAATCTCAGATCACAACCTTGTGATCTTACATGCACATTATTTCTACTGTCTTACTCTAACAAAAAGACCTCCACTGGAACCTAACATCTCTTGACCCTACCAACTTTTCACTGTACTTTATTTTCCATTTGTTTTCCCTTCCACCATTATCTACTGTTAAGCTCTGGGTATAGTTTGTCTCTGAAGAGTTCATGTGTTGGAAGCTTCGAACCCACTGTGGCATTGTTAAGAGGTGGTGGCACCTTTAAGGGTTGCGGCCCAATGGGAGATGATCAGGCCATTGGGAGCATTGCCCTTGGAAGAGCTGCAGGTCATTCCTAAGAGAGTGATGTGCTATGAAAGAGGAAGCCAGAGTCCTGCCCTGTTCTCTGGCTTCCTCTCTCACTGTGTTATTCATTCCACACATCCTCCTGCCATGGTGTGATGCAGCCCTAACCTTAGCCAGAGCAGGCACCAAACTGTTTAGATCTTCATCCTCCAAAATTTAGCTTTAATAAACTCAATAAAAGTTATTTAAAACTCAATAAAAGCTTAATAAACTTAATAAAATAGAAAATAAAAACTGTGAGCTAAGTAAACTTAACAAAATAGAAGAAAAGATGTTTGAGTCTTGAGTAGAAGGTATAAAACAGTTTTCCAGAAAAAAGGAAGTGTGATTTAAAGACATGTACAATTGCTAGATGGCACCAAAGACCTGTGTAAGGTTGGTGGCTGTGAATTTAAAGTGAAACCAGTAATATGTTTGCGTATTTTTCTTTAATTGCATGGTTACACACATGAAGTAGATAGAAAATCAAATTTTAACTAGTGTTGAGCCAGGCATGGGGCACTCGCCTGTAATCCCAGCACCGGGGAGGCTGAGGCAGGAGGATCATGGTGAGTTCAAAGCCAGACTGAGCTACATTGTGAGTTCAAGGCCAGCCTAAACCACATAGTGATACCCTGTCTGAAACAAACAAACAACAAGCAAACAAACAAAATTATTTCATACAGTTTCTGGTTGGGTACTCTGGCTGAAGATGTGTGTGTGTGTGTGGTACTGGGGATTCAATCTAGGGCCTGGTGCACGCTAGGTAAGTGTTCTATTACTAAGCTATATTCCCAACACTTCTTAAAAATTTTATTTTGAGACAGAGCCTTGGTAAATTGCCCAGGCTGGCATTGAACTTGAAGCCTCAGCTTCCTGAGTAGCTAGGATTGTAGGCATGTGTAACTGTGCATGGCTAGTTCAGAGTTTTTTATGAGGTGGCAGTCAAGTTGGTGAGCAAGACGACCGTCCCTGAAGACTTGATTAGGGCTGGATGACCTACTTTAAGCTCATTTATAGGGCTGTTCTTTAGAGACTTCAGTTAATTGCCATCTGGGCCTCATTATAGGATTGCTCATGTCATATATGGCTTCTTCCAGAGTAAGTGACCTGAGGGAGAATGAGAGTCAGAGTAGAGGCAAGTGGCGTGATGGTGGTGGGGAGGACACAGTGTTTTTATAATGTAAAGTCTGAATGATGCACTATCACTGTAACGTTTTAGCAGTCATATGGACCAACACAGGTACAGTGTGGGAGAGGGACACTCTAGGAGGTAGAAATCATTAGAGGCCACTGTAATTCTTTTTTTTCAGTACTGGGGATAGAACCCAAGAACTTGCCACCTCTGAGCTACATCTCCAGCTCTTTTTATTTTTTCATTTTGAGACAATATCTTGAGAAACTGTTCAGGTTGGCCTCCAACTTGTGATCCTCCTGCCTCGGCCTCGCAAGTAGCTGGCAATATAGGTGTATGCTACTGTGCCTGGCTAGCTGTGATCTTAAAGAACTCTCCCATAACTTGACCTCTCCTTTCAGATACTCATTTCTGTGTGTCTCTTTAAAATAAAACTTATTTTGCAAATAGGGGAACAAAAGATGGAAGGTAAAGAGAGGTAAGGGGAAGGAGATATAAAAAAAATTAAGATGGGATATATATATAGATAGATATATAGATATCTATCTATATAGATATCTATATATAGATATATACCAACTCCTCATGATTCATGTAATCATTATGTGCTGCAACACGTACTAATAAAACAAAAATTAAAAGATTAAATAAAATTCATTTTAAGAGTTGTACAAAATTGCTGTCTCCAATTCTTTCTCTCTTAAGTCTACTCCATCAGGCTGTTTAAAGACACTGCTCTTTTTAAAGTTATTAATGATCTCCACATTGCTAAATCCAATACTCAATTCTCAGTCCTCATCTTATCTGACTTATCATCAAAATTTTAACACCATCTATCTTCCTCAAAGGAATATTTTTTAAATTTGGCTTTCAAAGTATTACACTCTCTTGTTTTTCCTCCTTAGCTTACTGACTGATCCTTCCCAATTTCTTTGCATTCACCTCTTCTTAGCCTCTTTAAAGTGGAAATACCCTGTCCTAGTCTTGGGGCCTATTTTCTTACCGGTCTCTATTCAGCTCCTTGACGATTCCATCCAGTCTGATGATTTTAAATCTATATACTAATACTACTTAGGTTTATAGTTTCAACCCAGAACTCTCTTTCAGGAACTTTTATCATACTATTTTCTTGAATGTTGATTAAATAAAATTTAATCTGTCCCAAACTGAACTTCTAATCTTCCCCTCCCAAACCTGTTCCTTCACCATCTCAGTAAACAGCAATCCCATCCTGATGGTTGTTCAAGATAAAGCCCCTAGGGCTTTACTTGACTCCTCTCTTTCTCATACACAAAGCACAATCCATATCTAAATTTTCAACAGATCTTGAAAGTTCTGCCTTCCAAATATTCCAGAATCCAACCACTTCTCACCATCTCCATCACTACTTCCCTGATCCAAGATATCAAAATCCCCTATCAAGTATTCCAGTACCCCCCTAATTGGTTATTTTTTGAGACAGAGTCTCACTATTTAATTCAGGCTGACCTTGAATTTATTATGTAGTCCAGGCTGGCCTCGAACTTACAGTGATTCTCCTGCCTCAGCCTGAGTGCTGGGATTACAGGCGTGCAGCCCCACTGCTGGCTTCTTAATTGGTCTTGTTTATACTCTAACCCCTTCTCTCTATGCTCAAGAGAGCATCCAGGATGGTTGTTTTAAAAATTCAAATCACATTATGAATTTCCTCTGCTCAAAGCCCTCCAATAGCTCCCCATCTGAACACATTTTGATGGCTTTCAATACTCTGTATGACTGCCCATGCCTCAAAATTTGACTTCCTATCTTAGCGTTTCCCCTTTCCCCTATGACTCTGCTCCAGTCATACCTTACTAGCTTCCTTTCGGTTTCAGGCACTGCTCTCACCTTGGGGCACTTGTACTTGCTGTTCCTCTACCTGGAACACCCTTATAAAAACCTTCCTTTGAAGATTAGAGTTTCTTGTTCCACTATCTCATTTAAGGCATTGCTTCGAAGAACCTTAGTGAAGCCTTCTCTGGATATCCTAATTACACCCCCACCTCTCCACCCCCATATTCCCAATCCTTTCCGTTTTTACTCCATAACACTCATTAGGATCAGATAAATTTACTTACTCATGTGTTTATTTGATTATTCCTTTGGCTGTATTGTAGATGTACGATTTTTTTTCCCACCATTAAGTTTATTGGTACATTTTAGGTATAAAATACATTTACATACATCATTGGGATCTTGTACCATTACATGAGCATCTTGGTTCTTATTTTTTCCCCCTTCCCCTGTCCTCCCTTCAGCCCCTCCACCCTTCCCTATTTGCAAAGACTTTGTTTCCATTTTTTTTTCTTTTCTCATATTTTTTCTTTTCCCTTTTTTTCCTTTCTCCTACCCCTCCCACTTCCCCTGCTCCTTTGACCTTTTCTTCCTATTACACAATATCAATTATACATTTTTAAAATTACAATATCAAGATCTAGGAGACATTACCACAGATTTTACAGAATTTAAAAGGATATAGAAAGCATATTTCAAAAATCTGTTTTGCAATAAATTTGACAACTTCTAAGAAGTACCCTGGAAGACAAATTAATGAAACTAACTCTAGAAGAAATATAAAATTTGAATAGCACCTATTAAAGAAAGTATATTCCTAGCTTGATAACCTACCTATATGACAACAACTTTGGCTGTATTTTAAATTCCCCAAGCAAGGGATATTATTTGTTTTGTCCACTGCTATTTATCTTCGGTGCCTAGAAAAGTCCTGGTGTATAGAAAGCTTGCAATAATGTTGAATGAATGAATGGGTATCCCATAGGAATAAGGCGTGTCTAGACTACAACAGAGTTTGCAACAGAGAGGGTGACCCTTTATGAAGGCGCAGTGTTCAAATACAAGAATCCTGTATGGCTGAAACAACGCTGTAAGCGTTAACGAGCTGTATAAATGTATGATTTACTGTTGGCTTAATCCGTTCCTCGGTGGAACGGATAAGGTGTCCCTATGAACCCTTTTTTCTAACATTTTTTCAGGCTTTCCTCAAGTGGGATCCCTGGCCCACCCAGTCGGTCAGGTCATCAGACCAACGAATCCTTTTCTTTGGGGATTTAGCTTGGCCTCAGCTCTACAGCAGATCCCGCATTGTCTCACTGGCAGCTCCCGCGGAGGCACACTACCAGCTGTCTGCAGACACACCAGTTCCCGCCCCCGACCACCGCGGTCAGGAAGCGGAAGTGGCGGGTGACCGGCGCCCGAATCCCCGCCCCTCACGCCTTTGCAGGCCACTGGAAATGTGGGAATCCCGGAAGAGGCGGGCACAAGTCAACGGAGGGGCGGGACAGGGCGGTGTACTACACAGTGGCGGTTAATTTGAGATGGTTTCCTTAGTACCCCGCGTATTTTGAGCCTGTGGGGACCTCTCCCGGTACCTGCCCAGTACCGTCTTAGTAGGAGTACGCTCCCGGGGCCTCAGAAACAGGCTTTTATCTGGTCCGGAACTCCCAGCGGTTCAGCGCTTCTTCTCTTACTGGATACCGATAACGACGTATTTGAACTTGGCCCAGGTCAGCCTGGTCCTTCCTAGAGCTAGGTACAATCTTCGTTCTCTCAGTCCGATCCTGGTTTCTTTTCCCTCATCCCCATTCTTTCCAGAAGGCATTAAAACCTTTCCTTCCGTCTATATTTCTTCCTACTCCTCTTCCTTCCTTTCTTCCTTTTTCTCCAGAATCCCTATTTTTCTGTTCCGTACCATGCTTCTGCCTCCTCTGTGGCTTCTCTTCAGAGGCTTGTGGCTCATTGTGTTAGGAAGTTGGAGATTTTAACGCGATCATTTGAAGATTTGAACGTTTTCCTTTCTCCTAACCAGGAGTCATAGATGCCAGGACGTATGAGCCACTTCAAGAAGCATCGCAATAAGACAAATTTGCCCCTGGCTTTAAACCCTATGAAGAGCAAGGACGTGTTGGCGGTGCTGGCTGAGAGGAATCAGGCTGTCGTACCAGTTGGGGCATGGGTGGAACCTGCCTCACCAAATAGCTCGGAAATCCCAGCATATGTGAGTGTCTATTTGATCCAGATGTGGTGGGAGCCTCCCACCCCCATTATCCTACAGTTTTTGATCCATAAAGATGAACAGTTGGAGGGTACTGTTTCTCTTATACATTACATTCTTGCACTAGGATTATAGAACAAACATGTATTTGCCAAAACATGACGCAGCTTTATTTAGTTGGCATAATCAAACTACTTAAATAGTTATTGCTGACCTACTACACAGACCATAACATAGAGGACAAGATATTTGTAAGTTACTTCACAAACTTTTGATTTCTTGCTCTGCAATCAAAAGAGATAAAACACAGGTGCTGTCAGCATCTTTTATATCTCTTGCACTTAGCAGGGATGACGGTTGGCCACACTTGAATATTAGTTGCTTAACATTTATGATAAGTTTTGTAAGGGAGATTCAGGCAGAATGGAGTAAGAGAATAAAGGAGAAAGATTAATTCTGTTAAATATAAATTGAATGAGGACAGGGACCTTTGCTTCTTTTCATTCTTTCCCTGGCATATTGTAAGTCTTCAGGAAGTGTTTGTTGAATGAATGAAAGAGGAATATGGTCTGTGTTGGCCTGGAAAGAAAGTAAATACAGATATGAGGGAATATTTTAGCTGAAGGGCAACTTTTACAGAGTTTACATGTGTACATGTTTACATGATGATTCTCATAAACCAATTAATACATGATCATAATTTTTTGTTTGTTTTTTGAGTCAGAGTCTTGCTATGTAGTTCAAGCTGGCCTTGAACTCACTATGTAGCCCAGGTTGGCTTCAAACTCCTGCCTCAGCCTCCCAAGTGCTGGGATTGCAGGCATGTGCCACCACACCTGGCTCACAATCACAGTGTTTGTAAGGTTTTTTTCATAGTGTTTCACCAAACTGAAACACTGCTGTTTGGTCAAATTTTATTGTGGCACTCACCATATTTTATTTTACCAAGTTTTTATGTATGAGTTTTCCTGATGGGATGTGAACTCCTTGTACATAGAGAACACATTTTATCATCATGTCTTCACTTTTAGCCTAAGTATTGCCTAATAAATATAGGCAAATTTGTGATGATCTTCTTTACGTATAGACAAGGCACTGAACATGATGCAGTATAATATAATCATTGTATTTATATTTGTATGTATATGTATACACATTAACTGATTTATTCCTATGCTGCCTATCACAAAAGATATTAAGAGTCTTAATGGTATATGATTGAGTGGTAGAAATATGATGCTTAATCAAAGAAGAAAGATATGATTTGGGTTGATGTGACCTAGGAAAGTTTAAAAGAATTTGAATAATCAAGAGAAGGGATGAGTCTCCTATTAAAGGGAATGAAGAGCATGGGAGGTGAGCAAGGTATATTCAGGATTCAAGAGTAGATTAGATTGATTAGACTGATTGGAGTTTAGTAGTGGGATGGTGGTTGGCAGAATTATGAAAAATAGGAATGATGGGGAACAATAGGGGATTTTGGAGAGGGGCTTGACTTTGTTCATTGTTTAGTATATACAGATGAATTTCATTATCAAACAGTGTTTGGATTAGATTAAATGCTTCAAAGTTTGTAAAAGTTAAGGGGAGATTGGATACAATGAGACCCATAGGATATAATTACAACAGTTTAGGCCAGAATATACCATCAAAACATCTTTAGTGGTAAGGAATGTCCAGGAAAAGCCTTGAAAAAGGATAATTGAAAAGAGATAAATGAAAGGGATGAAAAGAGATAAAGGTAAGAAAGTTTCCAGAAGATTTGGTACAAAGATCTTTTGTTATTTAAGTTATTAATTTTTTTTTGAGAGAGAATCTTGTTTTGCGTTTTTAATCTGGTCTTGAACTCGCTGTGTAGCCCAGGCTGACCTTGAACTCAAAGTGATCCTCCTGCCTCAGCATCTGGAGTGGTAGGATTAAGGGCCTGTGCCACCAGACCGAATTTAAGGCATCCTTTTTTTTTTTTTAATTTTATCGGTACATTTTAGGTATACAATATAATGACATTCATCATTGGAAATTTGTACCTTTACATAATCTCTCTTGGTTCTGATTTTTTCCCCATTCCCCTGCCCTCCCTTCAACCCCTCCATCCCTCCCTATTTACAAAGACTTTGTTTCTATTTTTTTATTTTTTCATATTAATTCCATTTCCTTCTTTCCTTTCCCCTGCCCCTCCCACGTCCCCTTCCCCTTTGCCCCTTTTCTTCCTATTTCACATTATATATTACAGCTTTTAGTCCTTATTTACACTTTCAGTTTCTCACACTAGAGAAACTATTTGGTATTTGCACTTGTGTGTTTAAGGCATCTTTTTAATTACTCAGATTATGATGTCTTTATAATGTCATTAGCATCAAATTGCCTAAAATTTTATACCATTGAGGTTTTTTCTTTGTTAAAAAAGACTTGAATTATAAGTTCTCATATAAAGTATTAAAGTCTTAGAACATCTATAAGCATGTCTTCATTTAAAAAGTTCTAATCAGTTTCAGCCAAAGAGAGTTTGATAAAGCATCTAATAGAACTGTTTATGACTTTAGTATGTTTAGTCTGGGAATCCATCCTTATGAACAGGCACAACACTGTCAGCTCAGAGTAGATGTAAATAGTTATTTTTAAAGATTTGTTACCCTAAAATCATGTCTATTCTAAAGGGGAACTGGTATTTTTTTTCCCCCAAAATTTCAGTGGTCCATCAGAATTCCTAAAAATGTCATAGCTTCATTTCTGCATTTGTCTACAATAATTAAATCAGCATCAAAAGACAGTGCTGTCCTATTGAATATGGCTATTGCATCATTTTATTATTTGTTGTGGTTATCTTTTGCTATGTCACAAACCACCTTAGAACGTAGTAGCATAAAGCAAATAAACTTGTGTCAGGAATCATATCAGGGTACAGTGGGGATGGCTTGTTTCTGCTTCACAATGTCTGGGTTCTCAGCTGGGGTGGCTTAGATAGTTAGACATGTCTGGGACTTGTGATCCTGACTTAGCCTCTTAGAGTCTTGTGATTACAGGTGTATGCCACGATGCTGAGTAGGTCTGTACTAGATGGAAGTGAGAAGAAGGATATGCTAAGTTAAAAATGGAGCATAATCCTGAGTTTGAAGACATTTTATAGTACAATATCTGAGTGGTGAACAATCTGCTGTATCTATACTGCTTACTCATTTTAGAAATTGTGTGACAGAAGTGAGTTTAAATTGATTCACTAGGAAGTAAGGAAGACATCTTACTTAGTTCCAGTTGAATAAAAAATTATAATTTGAGCATTTATAAATTCCAGTTTTTACTTTATGGTTTGGTTTTAGTTCTTGGTACTCATTAACCATGTCTAGATCATTGGCTCTGAACTCTCCTGATTTCTTTATTTTTCTGGGAATTGCGTCATAGAACTGAATTATTTTTTCAAGATCATATTCTGACTTCTCTGTTTACAACACTCCTATTTTTGATATTTAAAGACTTCAGCATGTATAATTGAAGAAGAACTAAAGGAACAGTCAAGAAGAAAAGAAGAAGCTTTGAAACATTTTCAGAGACAAGTCAAACACCGAGTCAATCAACAAATTAGGCTGAGAAAAAAGCAACAGCTTCAGAAGTCTTATGAAGCAGTAAGTTCAAAAGTGAACCTGAGTGCAGATGGGAAAGTATGTGTATTATGAAATAAGCTATTTGGCCGTAACAGAAGCACTTTCTTTTGATTTCATGCTTTGTATAATCAGATTTTCAGTGAGCACAGTGGATTTTCATGCAGAGAAGTCAGATTTTATTCTTATGCTCTTCTGACTTACTTTTGTGCTTTCACCAAATAATTAAAAATAATGTCAGAATTTTGGATTTAGGCTTGCATTTGAATTCTGATTTTGTAGCTGTGTGACCTTGGGTTAATTACTTAACTTTTAATATTGTTTCTTTAGGGCTAGGGATTTAGCTCAGTGGTTCCACTGCTTGCCTCACAAGTGCAAGGTCCTGAGTTCGATCCCTGGTGCCAAAAAAAAATTGTTTCTTTGTCTGTAAAATAGTAATATGATACTTATCTCACAAGGTTGTGTGAGAATTAGATGAGAAAGCCTAAGTAAATTATTAACGCATAGGTGCCTTAGTTCTCCTGCCAGCTAATCCTTCTTCCCCTAATTGAAAATCTTTTGGCTGTTGAGAGGTATTATTATTATTATTATTATTATTATAATACTGGAGAGTGAACTCAATCCCTTTGCACTGAGCTACATCCCTCAACCCTTTTTATATTTTCTTTTAAGACAAGGATTCATGCTGTTGTTCATATTGGGCTTGAATTTGGTGTCTTCCTTCCTTTTTTTTTTTTTGGTACCAGGGATCAAACTCAGGTCCTTGTGTTTGCACAGCAGGCAGCAAAACCGCTGAGCCAAATCCCCGGCCCCTGGTGTCTTCCTTCTTCAGCCTGTCAGAGTTCTGAGATTATAGGCATGCGCCACAATGCTCAGCTCTTAGATGCATTACTTGATTGTGCTAAGTTGAGATGAAATCTCTTTGTCATTTTTCCTTTGTATAGGCAGAAAAAGAAGGTTCTATAGCCATGCGATCTTTTGATCCAGCACACTTAACTCCTAAAAGGACAAGTGTTTTTCCAAGCAATTTGAATGCTGCTTTTGGAAGTTCTAGGTTGCCTCCTTCCCAGATGCTTAGGGATGCAATAGAAGATGGAGAAAATCAGAATGGGTTGTTCCAACAAAAAGCCCAGGCTGTAAGTACATGCTCGTGTTGTTTATGATTTTTTCCCATCCTTTAAATCAAAAATATGAAATTTCTAGTGTATAAAATAGGGATTAGGAGTTATCACATTCAATTTCACTTCTTGGTTTTTTGGGGGTTTTCTTTGTTTTGTTTTTTTTGAGACAGGGTCAACTATGCAGTTCAGACTGGCCTTGAACTCAATATGTGGCTCAGAATGGCTTTGAACTTGCAGTGATCCTCCTGCCTCAGTCTCCAGAGTGTGGGGATTATAGGTGTGTGGACCACTGTGCCCAGCAACTTTACTTTTTTATTTGAAACAGGATCTCACCATGTTGCCCAGACCAGCCTTGAACTTGTGATCCTCTTGTCTCATGCATAGCTGGGATTACAGACAGGTGTGCACCACTGTGGCTGGCTCAACTTCATTTTTTATCACCTCTTTTTTTTTTTTTTTTTAACCTTTTAAAGTGGGGAATAGTAGGATAGTGCTTATTTTTGTATATAGTTTTCTAATTTACATTTATTTATTTTTGGTAAGGTATTTTAGAATCATCTAAAGAAAGATGCAAAAGTATTACAATTCAGAGTACTAGAAAGAGACTTAGGTCAACGATCATAGATTTTACCAATTTCTCTGAAATTATGTTCTGAGCAAGTAATTATCAGTTTGTAGCATACAGATAGAAATGATTCTTTTGTTACAAAGAGGTTTGGTATATTGAAAGGGCATTTCACTTATTATCTTTGCTTTTTTTTTCTTATTTTTGTGTTTCAATGTGATTATCATGGTAAATGGATCTGTATTTATAGGTCAAGTAATAATATAAGTACATAGAATATCCAGACTTTTTGGGAAAATGTAATTGTTTATTTAATGACATATGTGTCTGATATTTAAAAATCAAACTGTTTGGCCGGGGATGTAGCTCAGTGGCACCACACCTGCCTGGCAAGTGCAAGATCCTGAGTCCAGTCCCTGGTACCCAAAAATTAAACTGTCTGAGTAGACTCAGTCAAGTCACTTAATTCATCCAGTCTGCTCTTCTTTCATGTACTTGAGCTTTTGTTCAGTTGATGTTCTTCACTTCTTCTTCATCTTGTTTTTTTTATCTTATTTAAAAACTCTTAGCACCTGTTGGGAAGCTGAGGCAAGAGGATTGCAAGTTACCTGTCTCAAAAAAAACCAAACCAAATTAAAACAAAAACTCCTAAGTGATAGTGAGAGGAACAAAAATATGGAAAATAGTGATTATATGAAAATAAAAGCTGTGTTGCTGCCTAAGTTAATGTGCTTGCTAATAATCAGTTCAGCTTTTAGTATAAATAGGGAAAGCTTTTAGAAGCACCTGTTATAATTATGAATTTTTAAAAGAAATTTCCTTTGTCCCAAACTGACTTTTTCCTCTCCTTGTTTGGTTTATAGTTATTTTAAAAATTATTTTATAAGTCATTTTTTATTAGTATCTGTTTGCAGTATATAATGATTACATTCATCATGGGGAATTGGTATATAACACGTCTTAATATTTTTTTATGTCCTCTTCCTTTCCCCTCTCCATAGTCCTTTCCTCCATCTCTGTGTAATAATTTTTTTTTTTGTATTAAATTCTTTTATTGGTACATTGTAGGTATACAACACAATTACATTTCTCATTGAGAATTGTACCTTTA
>NW_004624927.1:1021286-1037020 GCF_000247695.1 Heterocephalus glaber
TAATAAGTTGATTTTCATGGTCAGTGTGAATATTTCAAGTATAATAACAACTTATTGTAGATATTTTCATCTTACATCCCTGGCTTGTCTTCTGTTAAGCCAATCTCCCGCAGCAGAATCTCCTCACCAGGTTGTGAGAAATAAAAATGCCTGTCACAACCAGATGCCTGTCACTACCACCATGTTACCATGGATCAGTTTTATCCCTTGATTAAAACCTAGTATTAATACAATATTGTTTTACCTGGAAATTCTTATTTCATTTTATTTGGGGCCCTTTTTGTTGATTTATTTGCTTTTTGAGACAGGGTCTCATTAGCGGTGTAGTTTAGGTTGGCCTTGAACTCACTGTGTAGCTCAGGCCGACCTCAAATTTATGGTGATCCTCTTGCCTCATCCTCCTAAGTGCTGCGATTACATGTGTGTGCCACCACACCCAGTGGGAAAAAAAATTATTATTTTTTTTTGGTACCAGAGATCGAACTCATGACCTTGCGCTTGCAAGGCAGGTGGCACCACCACTGAGCTAAATTCCTGGCCCCAAAGTGGAAAATTTTAAAAGGGAAAAAAACTTATGCTGTAAGAATGGATTTGGAAAAGAATGAAATGGTGAAGAAGTCCTGTGTTCCTTGTAATATGTGATGAGAGCTTTTTAACAGAATTTTAATAAGGAAGTGTTAGGAAATGATGATATTGTACTTATTCCGAAGTATAAATGTAATATATTAATAAATTGTTATAGAATGTTCATACATTTTAGAAGCATACAGAAATAAATGTTGAAGTCTCTTGTTCAAGAACCTACCTTCCAATTCTAATTCTTCTAATTGTCTTAGCTTTAAAGTTAATCCCCGTTAAGAGTTGTATGCGTGCTCATAGTCCTCTTACAAACATTTATATACATGAATATACTTTTTTAAAAATTATGCTAAATTATACATAACAAAATTTACCATTTTAACCATTTTAAGTGTACAATTTAGTAGCTTTCAGTAATTTACATTGTTGTATAACCATCATCACCATCTGTTTCCAGAATTTATTATCTTGTGAAACTGAAACTCTACAACTATTAAAAATTACCCCCATTTCCCCTTCCTCCAGCTCCTGGAAACCACCCTTCTACTTTCTGTCTCTATGCATTTGATTGCTCTGTGTCCCTTATATAAACAGAATCATCCAGTATTTATTCTTTTGTCACTGTCTTATTTCACATAAGACTATAGCATAGGAAAATTTTTCTTCGTAAATCTGAATGATAATTCTTCTGTGTGTGTGTGTGTGTGTGTGTGTGTGTCAGTGTGTGTGTCTCTGTATGTATACACCCTGTATTTTGTTTATCCATTCATCCAGTGACGGACACTTAGGTTGTTTCCACCTCAACTATTATGTATGATATAGTGAACATCAGTATGCAATGATGAAATGTCCAGTTCCACTGCTTTGTTTTTTTTTTTGGTTCTAGGGATTGAACTCAGGACCTTGCCCTTGTTAGGCAGGCGCCACGCCCCTGAGCTAAATCCCTGGCTCCACTGCTTCTTGATGAAGCCATAACTCAAGGGACAGAGTGATGGGAGAAGAAAGAGCTCTGTTGGTAACAAGCTGTCAGGTAGAGGAAGATGAAGGGCTTTCATTCCAATTCCACCTTCCAGGGGTTGCAGGCACAAAGTTTATATGGGTTTTCTGAGCAGTCTAATTTGAAGCACAGCTAAGTGGACACTAGAATGGTCATTAATACTTGCAGTGATCGATCAAAATTTTGACATGCTCTCTGCTCACCTGGTGTTTAGCCATTCCTGGTTCATGTGAACCTAAAAAACCTAATTAAGATTGCATATGGTGTTCTTTGATGTTTTTCCTTATTCTACTCTACAGGTAAGGCTGCCTTTATTGGTTAATTATTTGGGGGACTGAGGCAAAACAGAAACTTTGAGGAAGTTAACCCATTCATCAGTTTCAGGAATACAAATACTATTTCAAGTCTTTGCTTTAAATTCTTTTGTGTATTTACACAAATGTGAAATTGCTGAATCACATGGGGATTCTGTTTGTTTGTTTGTTTGAATCTCCTGCCTCAGCCTCCCAAATGCTGGGATTACAAGTTTGTGCCACCATACGTGGCTGAGAATTCTATTTTTAATTTTTTGAGGACTTGCCGTACTCTTTTCCAAAGTGACTATACCTTTTAAAAGTCCCACTAGCATTGCACAAGGGTTCTATTTTAATTTCTCTAAATCATCACCAATACTTGCTATTTTCTGTTTCTGTTTTTTTTGGTACCAGGGATTGAACTCGGGTCCTTGCGCTTGCGCAGCAGGTGGTGAAACCACTGAGCTAAATCCCTGGCTGAAAACTTTGGACTCTTGTTCTTTTCTTTTTTTTCTTTTTGGTACTGGGGATTGAACTCGAGTCCTTGCGCTTGAGAGGCAGCCGGCAGAACCACTGAGGTACATCCCATTCTATTCCGGGGCTAGTGATTTAGCTCAGTGGTGCCGCCGCCTGCCTTGCAAGCACAAGGACCAGAGTTTGATCCCCAATACCAAAAAGAAAACAACAACAACAATAATAATAATAATAGGCATTCCTATAAAGGAGATGTGATAGCTCATTGTGATTTTGATTTGCATTTTGTAATGATTTCTGAAATTGTGTATCTTCTCATATGATAATTAGCCATTTTGATGTATCCTTTAGAAAAATTTGATTCAAGCCCTTACTTATTTTTAACTTAGTTTTTTTTTTGTTTTTTTTTAAATTTTTTTTTGGTGCTGGGAATCGAACTGAGGATCTTGTACTTGCCAGGCAGGCACAGTGCCACTGAGCTACATCCCTGCCCCCTTGCTTATTTTTTTTTTTTTTTTTTTGGTACAGGGGATCAAACTTGGGTCCTTGTGCTTGCACAGTAGGTGGCGAAACCACTGAGCTAAATCCCTGGCCCCCCTTACTTATTTTTAAATCAGGGTTTTTTGTTTTTTGTTTTTGTAGAAGCTCTTTATGTGTTCTGGATACTAAACCCTTATTAGATATTTGAGTTGCAAATATTTTCTCTGATTTCCTCAGTTGCCTTTCACTCCATTGGTAGGGTCTTTTAATGTGCAAAAAATTTTTCTTTTAAAGTTTTGCATTACATAATGATTACATTCATCATAAGGAGTTGGCACAGGTACATAATACATCTTAATTCTTTTTATGTCCCCTTCTACCCTCTTCCCCTTTTCTTCCATCTCTTGTTCCCCTTCCCATTCTATTTTTTATTTTGTTACCTGTGCTTTTAGTATTGTATTTAAGAAATTGCCAAATCCAGTGTCATACAGCTTTTCTCTTATCTTTTCTTCTAAGAGTTTCATAGTTTTAGCTCTTATGTTTAGGTCTTTAATCCATTTGAGTAAGTTTTTGTATATGGTAGGCATTGAATTTTTTTCCTTTCCATATGACTATCCATTTTTCCAATACCATTTTTTGAAGAGTCTGTCCCTTCCCCATTGAGTGATCTTGACTCCCTTGTCAAAAGCAGTTGACCATCTATCAGGGTTTAATTTGGGGCTTTTGATTCTATTCTGTTGGTTATTAAGCCTGTATTTATACCAGTACCATGCCGTTTTGATTATTGTAGCTTTGGAATAAGTTTTAAAATCAAGAAGTGTAAGACCTTCATTCTTCTTTCTCAGAATTATTTGGCTATTTGTAATCCCTTGAGATCCAATATTAATTTGAGGAAGGACTTTAGTGTTTATGAAAAAATGCCATGGGATTTTGATAAGGATTATGTTAAATCTGTAGAATGCTTTGAGTACTATTTGGGCTCAGAAAATGATATCCTAAAGTATGGCACTTTGTAGTGTCATTTAGTGCCTTTTAGGTATAGTTAGTAAGAGATTCAGTGTGCCCCATTATATTTCTAAGTCTTAGTTGGGGAATAAAGAGAGAGACCAAATAATCATACAAGTGAAAAACTGATCTGGTTTATTGGTGTTGCAAGACTGGGAGGTTGGCTGGCCAATCTGTGATTTTAACCCAGCACCCTTGTACCCATGGGTATTGTAATGTATGTCTTTTTATCCACCCTGGAGGCAAGTAAGGCCTTAGGTTTGTGCCATAGAGCCATTGGCTTATCATCTTATCTCAGCTCTTGTCTTTTAGTCAGTGGCAAACAGGCCAGCATTTTAACATAATAGGGTGATTATAGCTCTGTGTAGGAATCCAGCTTATATTTTGGGTGGCATTGTCCCATTTATCGTAAGTATGAGTTTTTGTTTTTAACGAACAGGTATTGGTTCAGTTGTCTCAGAGTAGATGTTAGTCAGATATATTTATCTCAAACCTGAAAATATTTATTTGTGAATTATGGTTATCTTTTATTATAGGAATTTTAGGAGTCTGAGGTAAGTTAGGATTTCTGGGGGTTTTTGTATCTGAGTATTAATTGTGGTTCTAAAAATATTTTATGAACTTTTTGATGAGTTTTATTGGCCATTGAGAGACATTAGACCTGGCACCAAGCTTTAAAATTATCACTGCACTTTGTAGATGTTTCATAAAATCTTAAAGCTTTGTTTAATCATTTTTTGTGGAAGAAATATCCACTACAGTGGCCCAAATGTATTACAAGTGGGCATTTATCTAAGAGCCCAGCATGTATTTTTGTTAATGTTTTTGATACAGCTACTAAGATTAATAATCAAAACTTGTTATGGCTATGAGTTATAGTTTTAATGGACACTGTCAGCAGGGACTGGTGCAGTATTTGGTGCCTCCTTTTTATATGTAGCCTAGCTTTTAATACTATTCTCTCTCTTTCTCTCTCTCTCGCTGTATATATATGTGTGTATATGCATATATATGTGTGTGTGAATATATATTACATTACAAATATGTAAATATTTGTGAAGGTCAGTTTAAGCTCTTTAGGAATTGTTTTTGGGGCTTGGGCAGAGCCTCTTAGCTCTTGTAGTTTTTGGATTTTTGTTGTTTGGTTTTTGTTTGTTTTGTTTTTTTGCTAATTATGTCATCTGTCAGGAGAGGTTATGGTTTTTGCTTGACCATGTAATTTCCCCTTGGAAGCATGGGAACATTTTTCTTTTTACTGAAGCTCCTTTTATTACAGTGTATACTCATTGCTTCTTGTCTTTTGGGATCTAGCAATCTCCCTGTTTGTAAGGTTGGGTGACTCACCAGAGTTGTAGGCTCTTTTAGAGAGGTCTCATTTCATTTTGGTCTCGGCTCACCTTGAAGGGCATTAGCTCTATTGATCAGTTTGGGGAGTACTGCTATCTTAACAATATTTAGTCTTTCAAGTCATGAAGGTGAGTGGTCTTTCCATTTATTTAGGTGTTTTTAAATTTCTTTCACCAATGGTTTATAGACTTGTGAGTATAAAATTTACACTTCCTTTGTTAAATTTATTCCTAAGTATTTTATTTTTATAGTAGTGTAAATGGATTTTTTTCTTAATTTTTGTTTCCAGATTATTCATCACAAGGATAGAAATACAGTTGATTTTTGTATATTCATCTTATATCCTGTAACCTTGCTGAAAGATAAATAACTTTTAAAGAGATAAAACACTTAACTTTTTATTTCTAAAAAATTATGGATCATAATTTGACCTATATAACATCCAAGTATGTATATTACCTTATGTCATCATAAGGCTTTCCTAATAAATATTGTGAGAAAGTAGCCCCAGTTTCCTCCATACCATGCCAGAAAATTGATGTAATATTTCCAGGCTCTTATACTCATGCCAATTAAGAGTTGTATAGATTGAAGGTGACTGTAGATTTGAGATATTAAGGTATCTAGCTTTATATCCTATATTCATTTCTAAGCACATTTATGACAGAATGATTCCAAGTGACCTCTATGTAAAAGAACTTGCGCCACTGAGCAAAATCCCTGGCCCTTCTGATACCTTTTCTTTAGCTTATTAAGATTTTGCTTCTGGGGCCGGGGATTTAGCTCAGTGGTTCTGGCTCCTGCCTCGCAAGCGCAAGGTCCCGAGTTTGATCCCCGGTACCAAAAAAAAAAAAAAAAAGATTTTGCTTCTGAAAGTTCTTCCTTTCATTCATTTTTTTTTTTTTGGTACTAGGGAATCGAACTTGAGACCTTCTGCTTGTGAGGCAGGCAGCGGAACCACTGAGCTAAATCCCTGGCCCCGTTCATTCTTTTTTTGCTTTTATTCTTACATGCTTTTTTGTTTGTTTGCTTGCTTAATGCAATCAAGTCAAGGTTGGATAAGAAGAATAGATAAAAACTTTAAAAAGGTAATTTTGACATTGTATGATGACTTTCTAACAGGGTTATAAGTATCGGTCAGGACTGAGCACTGAATTCCAAGCTTCCCTGGCCATTCATTCTGGAGTAGATCAAGAAGAAGAAAAGAAAGAGGTATGTCATAGTATTACTTTGAATAGTAGTATTTCCACAATGATGATATATATGACATTGGAAAGTTTTCTGTGTCTTAACAGATTAACAGGTAATACTACAAATTCCTGACAAATTGCTTGAGTCATTATAATACAGGATGTGATTAAAAAAAACCTGGTGAATGTTTAAATTAAAAACATTTTCGGGAGGGAGGGCGGGGATTTAGCTCAGTGGTTTTGCTGCCAGCTGCGCAAGCGCAAGGATCAGAATTTGATCCCCGGAACCAAAAAAAACAACAAACCATTTTCGGGGTCGGGGATTTAGCTCAGTGGGGCCATGCCTGCCTTGCAAGTGCAAGGTCCAGAGTTCAATCCTCGGTACCAAAAAAAAAAAAACAAAACAAAACCCAAAAAACCATTTTCACAGTAAATGACACATTACCAATAATCCCAATCAGAATATTCCCTCTTGCTTTAAACACACTTATCACATCTTTCTTGCCCCTTTCTGAAGCAGTCTGCAAGTCGTTTCTTGAGTGTCTTTGGTTGCACTGTTGTGGCTGCTTCATTGTAATGCACTGATTCAAAATGTTTAGCTTTCATGGTCTTTTTTTTTTTTTAGAGTTAGAAGGAAAAGTTTATTTTAGAGGATTGAAAATAGAATTTGTCTGTTGTCTAAACTGAGGTAGATTAATCTTGACCCAGAGATGATATTGACAGTAATTTCCAAACTGTTGTGCTTTTCCTTCAGTCTTTTCCACTACAACCTTTTAAAAATGTAAATGTTATCATATCATTATCCTATTGGAAATTCTCATTAGATTTCCACTGCTAAAGAATAAAATTTGTGCTCTTCAACTTCACATCCAAGATCTTAGATTATTTGTCCTTACTAACCTTTTTGGGGGGCTTTTCTCATACTGCTCACTTCCATTTCTAACATGCCAGCCATAAGCTTTCATGGTCATTTTGACTTTGGGGAAGATCCAGAAATCACAGTGCCACATCTGGGGAATAAGGTGAATAAGGACACACCGGAATGTTTTTACAGGCCTGCCTTTCTGTTGAGTGGCACTTGGCACTTGACAGCAACATTCACTGTATTTTTTATCAGATTTTGTGAAGACACTCATGAAAGTGGCAAGAGCAGTTGGATAAGCATATTTGAAGTGAAGGCAAGTATTTTGAGGCAGCTTAATGGCGATGTGTCTTTCATTGTAATAAAATTTTTTTAATGAATTTTATTTTATCCCAGTCCACCCTTTAAGACCCCTCCCTTTCTATGTACAAAAGCTTTGTTTCCATTTTTCCTTCTATTTTCACTTTTTTTCTTGTTCCTTCCTTCTTTTCTCTTTCTCTCTTCCCTTCTTTCCCTTCCCATTTGAACACTTTCTTCCCATTTCCCAACATACATTTCAGTCCTTATTTCCACTTTCAGTTTCTCACACCAGAGAAACAATACAGTAGTTAAACATGGGTGTCTGATTTATTTCACTTAAGAGTATGGTCTCAAGGTCCATCCATTTAGCTATATGTCTGAAGCTCATCCTTCTTTATGGCAGAGTAGTACTCTATTGTATAAAAAAACCACATCTTCCTTATCCACTCATCAGTTTTTGGGCATTTGGGTTGTTTCCAAGATTTAGTTATTGCAAACTGTGCCGGTATAAACATGGGTGTGCATATATCACTGTGGTATGATTCTTTTAATTCTTTTGGGAAGATACCAAGAAGAGGTATAGCTAGGTCAAATGGAACCTCTAGTTTTAGTTTTTTGAGAAATCTCCACACTGATTTTCACAGTGGTTGCACTGGTCTACACTCCCACCAACAGTGGAGAAGTGTTCCTTTTTCTTTTTCCCATTTCTTTCTTTTTTTTTTTTTGTATATCCTTTTATTAGTACATTTTAGGTATACAATATAATGACATTCATCATTGGAGACATGCACCTTTACATACTCTCTTGGTTCATACTCTCTTGGTTCTTATTTTTTCTCCCTTCTGCTGCCCTTCCTTCAACCCCTCCATCCCTATTTACAAAGAATTTGTTTCCCTTTTTTCATTTTCTCATATTAATTCCATTCCCTTCTTTCCTTTCCCCTACCCCTCCCACTTCTTCTTTGCCCCTTTTCTTCCTATTTCACATTATCTGTTATACCCTTTAGCCCTTATTTACACTTTCAGTTTCTAACACTAGAGAAACAATTCGGTATTTATACATGTGTGTCCTATTTATTTCAATTAAGAGTATCGCCTCGATGTGCATCCATTTAGCAATAAATGTCTCTAATTTCTCATTTTTTATGGCTGAGTAGTACTCCATTTTATTAAAAAAACACATTTTCTTGATCCAGTCTCCAGTTGATGGACATTTGGGCTGTTTCCAAGTTTTGGCTATTACAAATTGTGCTGCTATGAACATGGGTGCACATATATCACTGTGGTATGATTCTTTTAAATTTTGGGGGAAGATCCTCAGCAGTGGAATAGCGGGGTCAAATGGGAGTTCCAGTCCTAGTTCTTTGAGGTATCTCCATACTGATTTCCACAGTGATTGCACCAGTCTACACTCCCACCAGCAGTGGAGCAGGGTTCCTCTTTCCCCACAGCCCCGCTAGCATTTGTTATTGGTTGATTTCATGATAGCAGCCATTCTTTCTGGAGTGAGAAGGAATCTCAGCGTTATTTTAATTTGAATTTCACGAATCACCAGTGATGATGAACATTTTTGCATATATTTATTTACCATTTCTAATTCTTCATCTGAGAAGTGTCTTTTATTTCAGATGCCCATTTTTGCATTGGGTCTTTAAATTTGGGGGCTCTGATATTTTTTGAGTTCTTTATTTATTCTAGATAATGGTCATTCATCTGAATAGCTGGTAAAAAATGTTTCCCACTCTGTGTGTTGTCTGTTCACTCTGTTGGTAGTTTTTCTTGCTGTGCAAAAGCTTTTTAAAAAGATGAAGTTCCAGTTCTTGGTTCTTTGTCATATTTCCCATGCGGTCTGGGTTTTGTTCATGAAGTCTTTGCCTACTCCTGTGTCCTCAAGTGTTCTACCTGTTCTCTCTTCTAACAGATTTAGTGTTTCTGTTTTAATATTTAGATCTTTGATCTATTTTGATTTTAGGTTAGTGTGAGGTGAAAGATATGGGTCTAGTTTCAAAGTTTGGCATGTGGAAAGCCAGTTTTGCCAGCACCATTCATTAATGAGGCTATCTTTCTTCCAGTGAAGGTATTTGACTCTTTTGTCAAAGATAAGGTGGTTGAATATGTCTAGAATTGTTTCTTCATCTTCTAGTCTGTTCCAGGTCTGTTCTTTTGCCAGTACCATGCTGTTTTTATCACTGTAGCTGTGTGGTATAATTTAAAGTCAGGGATTGTGATACCCCCTTCTTTGCCTTTGTTGCTCAGAATTGCTTTTGTTATTCTAGGTCTCTTCTGGTTGCAAATGAACTTAGGATTTTTTTTTTCTAATTCTGTGAGATATGCTGTTGGGATTTTGATTGGGATTGCACTGAATCTATATAATAATTTTGAAAAGGTGGCCATTTTCACTATATTGGGTCTTCCTATCCAAGAACAAAGGATATCTCCATTTTCTGATATCCTCTTCAGTCTCCTTTTTCAGAGTACTATAGTTTTCAATGTAGAGGTCTTTTACTTCTTTTGTTAGATTGATTCCTCAGTATTTTTCATTTTTTTTAGATGCTATTGTGAAAGGGATTGCTTCTTTGATTTCTCTCTCTGAGTCTGTTATTGGTGTTCAGGAAGGCTGTTGACTTTTAAATGTTGAGTTTGTATCCAGCTATGGCACTGTATTTGGTTATCAAATCTAAAAGTCTTTTGGTGAGCTTTTGGGGTCTTCTATGTAGAGTAGCATCATGTCATTTGCAAATAATGATAATGTAACTTCTTCCTTTCCTATCCTTATTCCTTTTATTTCTTTCTCTTGTCTAATTGCTTTAGCTAATGTTTCCAGAACTATTGAACAAGAGTGGTGACAGTCTTGTCTTGTGTCCTTGTTTTGTTCCTGATTTTAGAGTGAAAGTTTTCAGTTTTTGTCCATTTAGTATGATATTGGCTCTTGGTTTGTCATAGATGGCTTTTATCAGTTGGAGATAAAGACCATCTATCCCAATTTTCTGTAGGGTTTTATCATAAATGGGTGTTGGACCTTGTCAGACGCTTATTCTGCATCTATTGAGAGGATCATGTAGTTTTTGTTCTTGGCCTTGTTCATATAGTGTATTACATTTATTTTGTTATGAAAAATATTTATTCAATATTCAAATTAATTTATAAAAATTCATAATTTTGGCTTATTGTTTTAGAAAACAAAAGAAATATACTTCTATTCTTTAAATGGGATTAAATTATAGTTTACCTTCTCCCAACTACTTAATAAGGACAATAATGATCCTTTTAATTTTTAAACACAAGTTAGTTTCAGCAACATTTCAAAAAACTGTTTTGGTGACTTCTCTCCACAAAAAACCTTTCTGTTGTATTTAAAGTTTCAAATAGTGTCAATAAACTGACTAGTACACACACAAAAAAGGTCTCCACTATATCTTTAAAGGCCTTTTGGACTGCATTTTGGAAATGAACGGCTGCTGGTATATGTCGGGAGAGGTCAAACGGCTCTGGGGAAGGGGAAAGGAGCTCACTTTCCATTCCTGTGTGCATGTAACAAGCAGCAAACAGCAATTATCCAGTTAGCTTGTGGTCAGCTGTGCTTTCTGTTAAAGGACATAATACAAATCGAGAAGGGAAAATGCATCACAGATCTAACACAGAGGTCATTGGCACAACAAGAATACAGATCAAAACATCACAGCTATGTACAAGAGAAAATATGCAGTACAGGCAGCACCCTAAGCCACATTTAAAAAATTAACCCTAGTATATTTTGCTTCTTGAAATTATCTGTATAACCTGCCATCGTGCATAGCAACCTGAAATTGTTTTAATGGATGCAAATACTTAAAGCTTCAAAATCAAATAGCAAGACATCTTTATAAATATATAACAATATAAAAAGTTGAAGCTTCAAATACAATTTTTTTCCACTTAGGATGACAATAAACACAGGGCCATTATGATGTTTCTGAAGTTTCCTGAACTCTTCCAAATTATTCCAAAGGCATGTTAATAATTTTATCTTACAAATTCACATATTTCAAACCTGCCAGCAGAAGATCCATTTCATGAGCTTTGAAGATTTGGAATGTTCGAACCTAGGGAAGGATTTGAGTTTCCCTGCTGAGAACTCCCATTGACTGGGCTCCCATTACCTTTCAGAATCCCAGTGTACTTCCAATTGTCCATGTAATTAGCTTTCCACAACCTGACACAGCCGTCATCTCCTGAAGATGCCAGCACAGTTCCTGTAATGTTCCAACTTACTTGCCAGACCTGGGATTTGTGGTTATCAAACTGAGCCGAGATATGGATTTCCAATTTTGTTGGCCCACAGGAGGAAGTGAGTTCTTTCCTCACAGGTTTTAACGTGAAAATTCTTACATCTTTGGTTGCAACTGCCAGCATGTGGAAAGACCGCCCCAAGTTTGGAGCAAAGGCAATGTCATGCACTGGGTTGGTGGCAGTCAGCAGAGTCTCAGCTTTTGCGTGTTTCCTGGTGTTTCATTGTATTCAGAAATCTGAACCTTGGCCACAGCTTTTGGACTGACATCACTTCCTACAGCGATCATGGGTGCGTGAATATTTCAAGCTTGAAGGATTCCAAGAAATGCAACTGGAGCTCAGTTTGCAAGAGATCTCATGCTGTAGGGACCACTGGCTGAGATTCATGTCATCAAGCGCTTCGTATATATGGACTATTCCATTGCTGAGCAGGTGGCCAGCATGTGTCCCATGTGCTTGGGAGCAAACTTCACATCAGTAATGGATGTTCTGCTATCCACCAGCGTAGTCCTCTTCACCCAGTCACTCTGTCCATGCAGCTTATCATTCGACTCTCTGACTATATCTTCCCACACAGCAGCTGTTCAGTCAAAAGAACAAGAGGCCAAAACCTGTCCAAATTCAGGATGGGCCCATGTCACACGCCACACAGATCCACTGTGTGTCTTCCAGCTAGCTGTACAATGCCAATCTCCACTTTCGCTTTTATCCCAGACCTTGACACTCTGGTCGCTGGAGCAGGTGGCCATGCGCCTCCGTGGAAGTCGGAGGAGACATCGTGGATGAGGTCCTTATGGTCTGCCGCGATGCTGTGCACCACGAACAGGATTATGCAGCGCCCTTTGTTTTGAGACGCCGGCCGGGAGGCGACGTGCCTCGATCGGGCAAGGCCAGCAGCCGCTCGCCTGGACCCCACAGGCCCCGCTCATCGTCATGCCTGGCCACGCTGTATTACATTTATTGATTTGCATATGTTGAACCATCCCTGCATCCCTGGGATGAATCCATCTTGATTATGGTGTATAACCTTCTTGATGACTTGCTGCAGTCTGTTTGCCAATATCTTACTGAAGATTTTTGCATGTATGTTCATTAGGGAGATTGGCCTGTAATTCTCCTTTTTAGTTGGATCTTGCTCTAGTTTTGGAATCAGAGTAACACTTGCTGCCAGGAATTAATATGAGAGTATTGCTTCCCTTTCAATTTCATTAAAGAGTTTGAGGAGTAATGGCATTAGGTCTTCTCTAAATTTCTTGTAGAATTCAGCAGTAAATCCATTAGGGCAAAGGCTTTTCTTTGTTGGTAGTTTTTATATTACATATTCAATTTCAGTGGCTGATACTTGTTTATTTAGAATTTCTATATCTTCAGTTTTGATAATTCATATGTACCTAGGAATCTGTCCATTTCTTCTGTACTTTCCATCTTATAAGACTACAGGCTCTCCAAACATCCTCATTGGAGGAAAGGTAGCCTCTTTAATAAATGGTGGAGACTGGAAAAAGAAAATGTGATTTTTTTAAAAATAAAATGGAATACTACTCAGCTATAAAAAAAGAAATTAGAGACATTTATAGCTAAATGGATGCACATTAAGGCGATACTCTTAAGTGAAATAAATAGGACACACGTGTAAATACCGAATACTTTCTCTAGTGTGAGAAACTGAAAGTGTAAATAAGGACTAAAAGGTGTAATAGATAATGTGAAATAGGAAGAAAAGGGGCAAAGGGAAAGTGGGAGGGGTAGGGAAAAGGAAAGAAGGGAATGGAATTAATATGAGAAAATGAAAAAAGTGGAAGCAAAGTCTTTGCAAATAGGGAGGGATGGAGGGCTTGAAGGGAGGGGAGGTGAATGGGGAAAAAAATAAGAACCAAGATAGAGTATGTAAAGGTGCAAATTCCAGTGATGAATGTCATTATACTGTGTACCTAAAATGTACCAATAAAAGTAATATAATAATAAAAAAATAGACTACAGGCTCTCGAAGTAGATATTGATGATCTGGATCTCTGCAGGATCTGTTTTGATTTCACCCTTTTCTTTCCTAGAGGAATTTGAGTCTTTTCTTTCCTTTTTTTGATAATGTTGGCTGAGGGTTTGTCAATTTCATTTAATCTCTCAGAGATCCAACTCTTTGTTTCATTAATTCTTTGTATTGTTTTCTTGGTCTCCATTGGATTAATTTCTGCTTTGATTTTTATATTTTTTTCCCTCGTACAAGCTTTGGCCTTGACTTGCTCTTCTTTTTCTAGAAACTTGAGGTTCAACATTAGGTTGTTTATTTCAGCCCCTTATATTTTCCTGATATGGGAATTCACCGCTGTAAATTTCCCTCATAGGACTGCTTTCATTGCATCCCATAAGTTCTGGTATTTTGTATTGTCATTATTGTTTAATTGTAGAAATTATCTTATTTCTTTAATTTCATCTGTGACCCATTGGTTATTAAGGACTGTATTATTTAATTTCCATGTGTTTATGAAGTTCTTGTGATTTCTTTTGTCATTGATTTCCAATTTCATCGCACTATTGTCTGATAATTTGCAAGGGATTATTTCGGTTCCTTTGCATTTACTTAAGCATGTTCTATGAGCTAGTATATGGTCTATTTTGGATAAAGGCCCATGTGTAACTGAGAATTATGTGTATTCTGATGTTGTGGGGTGGAACTCTCTGTAGACATCTAGTAAGTCCATTTGTTCAAAAGTTTGATTCAATTCTAATATTTCATTGTTGATTTTTCTATTTGTGACAGTGGAGTATTGAGGTCCCCCATTACAACTGTATTAGTGCTTATATGATTTTTCATGTCTGTTAATATTTGTTTTGTATAGTTGGGGGCATTTGTATTTGGTGCATATATATTTAGGATTGTCATCTCTTCCTCTTGGATTGTTCCTTTAACCAGGATGTAGTGACCTTCTTTGTCTCTCAGTCAGTCTTGGCTTGAAATCCACTTTGTCTGCAAATAGAATAATAGCTACCCCTGCTTTTTTTGAGGTTGCTGTCTCATGGAATATTGTTTTCCATCCCTTGACTTTCAGTCTATGAATTGGTTTTTCAATTAAATGTGTTTCTTGTGTGCAGCATATTGTTGGATAATGATTCTTGACCCATTCTGCCAATCTATTTCTTTTGATTGGTGAATTGAGACTATTAACATTGATAGTTATAACTGCTATGTATTGTCTTGTTGCTGTCATGTTATTTTTCTCCTGTTGGCTTCCTTCTTTCCTTTTCTGTTTAATTTCTTGCCTGGTGGATTCATTCTCTTGGGGTTCAAAGAATTATAATTCTTATTGTCTATTTTTAGAATATCCTTCAGAACACTTTTGAATGCTGGCTTGGTAGTCATGAATTTCTTCAGGTGTTCTTTGTCATGAAAGTATCTTTTAAAAAATATTTGCAGGTTAGGCAATACACTTTATTTATTTTGTTTTGTTTTTTGGTACTGGCAATTGAGCCTGGGACCTTCCACTTGCGAGGCAGGCAGCAGAACCACAGAGCTAAATCCCCGGCCTGAAAGTATCTTTTTTCTCCATAAATTTTGAAGGATAGTTTTGCAGGGTACGTCAGTGTGGGATGGAGGTTGTTTTCCTTTAGGGCTTGAAATACTTCACTCCAAGCGTTCCTTGACGTGAGAGTTTGTGTTGAGAAGTGTGCTGTGATTCTGATGGGTTTTCCTTTATAGGTGATTTGTTTCTTTTCTTTCTTTTTTTTTTTTTGTTACTGGGGATTGAACTCGGGTCCTTGTGCTTGCGAAGCAGGCAGCGAAACCACTGAGCTAAATCCCCGGCCCTAATTTGTTTCTTTTCTCTAACAGCTTTTAATATTCTGTCCTTGTGTTGAATTTCTGGAATCTTGACTATTATATGCTTTGGGGAAGGTTTTTATTTTTAGTTTTAAAAAATTCTTTATTGGTATATTTTAGGTAT
>NW_004624927.1:1051370-1064397 GCF_000247695.1 Heterocephalus glaber
TTTTTTTTTTTGGTACTGGGGATCGAACTCGGGACCTTGCGCTTGCGAGGCAGGCGCCAGAAGCACTGACCTAAATCCCCGGCAATTTTTATTTCTTTTTATGTTCTAGATATCAGTCCTCTGTCCGAGTAATAGCTAGCAAATTTTTTTTTCCCATTCTGTAGGTTGTCTCTTCATTTTGTTGGTTGTTTCCTTTGCAATGCAGAAGCTTTTTAATTTGATATAATCCCATTTGTTGATTCTTGATGTTACTTCTTATGCAACTGAGATTCTGTTCAGAAAGTCTTTATCTATGCCTCTGTCTTTAGGAGTTCTGATAGAAGAACAATCTTCTATCAGATTGTTTCTGTTTTAATATTTTGATCTTTGATCCATTTTGATTTTATTTTAGTACATAGTGAGAGATACGGGTTTAGATTCAGTCTTCATGAACATAGCCAGTTTTCCTAGCACCATTTGTTAAAGAGGCTCTTTTCCTCAAGCATTAAGCTTTTGGCCCTTTTGTCAAAGATCAGATGGGCTGGGGATTTAGCTCAGTGGTTTCGCCACCTGCTGTGCAAGTGCAAGGCCCCAAGTTCGATCCTCGGTACCAAAAAAAAAAAAAAAAAGTTCAGATGACTGAATGTGCCCAGGGTTGTTTCTGAATCCTGTATTCTGTACTATTGGTCCACATATCTGTTTTTGTGCCACTAGCATGCTGTTTTTATCACTGTAGTTTTGTAATATAACTTGAAATTCAGGATTATGAATTTTTGCTTTGCTCTTGTTGCCCAGGATTCCTTTTGCTATTCCGGGTCTCTTCTGGTTCCATATAAATTTCAGGATATTTTTTCTAGGTCAGTGAAGTACTTCGATTGGGATTGCATTAAATCTATATATCATTTTGGTAATATGGCCATTTTGACACTATTGGTTCATGTTTCCATTTTCTGATGTCTTTGATCTCTTTTTTCAAAATATTTTTTTCATTAGGAGTCTTTCACATATTGCTTAGGTTCATTCCTAGGTTTTTAATTTTTTGAAGCCATTATTAATGTGTACTTACATATTATATGTTCTATAGCCTGGGTCTTTAACCTTGAGACAGTGGGAAAGGGTGGCTGGGAACAGGGCTGCACAGCATGTGGTGAATGGCAGGTGAGCTAGGACGCTTCATCTGTGTTTACAGCCTTATGACTGGCTTGAGTCATTCTGAAACCATACATTACCATCCCCACCCTTGAACACCCCCATCTCCTGTCAGTGGAAAAATTACCTTTCAGGAAACCAGTCCCTGGTGCCAAAAAGGTTGGGGATCGCTGGTCTATATCATAAGAATAGTTTCCTTCCTTGGGAAGTCCTCTGAGAAGAGAATTTTAATTATTTAACTACTTTACTTTAGCATCAAAAGCAATACTTGAGACACAGAAGACTTTTTATGGATATTGAAAGAGAACAAATAAAAGAACAAAAACAGCAAAAGGAACAAAAGAAGAAAACTGAAAAGTAAGTTTTTTGATCCCCATTCTGAGCCTTAAATTAGCAGTTATGATGTTTTGGAAATAAAATCTAAGAAATAATGCAATGCATGCTGGGAGTGTAGCTCAGTGTACATCCTGTGCTTACCATACACAAGGCTCAGAGTTCAATCCCCAGCCCCCTTCCTCCCCTAAGAGGGTGGGGGAAGAAGGGAATAATCCAGTAATGGTTTTGCCTTCCGATCCACATTGGTAACAACTATTTTTGAACTGAGTAGAATATTGAAGATGTTGAATAGCTACTTCTTTTCAATTGCTTCATTCTTTTAATACTTTATTTCTTAAAGCAGTTTTAGGTTCACACCAAAAGTGAACAGAAATAGAGTTCCCTTGTACTTCCTTTCCCCACATATGCACACCTTCTGCTACTGGTAGAGTTTGTTGAACCTATATTGCCACATTATTACCCAAAATCCATAGTTTGCATTAGGATTCACTCTTGGTGTTGTATATTATATGAGTTGATAAATACTGTATATAAGGATATGTGTGTAGACATATATCATACAGAGTAGTTTTACTGGCCTAAAAATCATATGTGCTCTCCCTGTTCATCCCTCCTTAACCCTGGGCACTATCTCTATGGTTTTCATTTTCCAGAATGTTGTATAGTTGGAATCATATAGTTTGTGTGTGTGTGTGTGTGTGTGTGTGTGTGTGTGTGTGTGTATATAAACCTTTTCAACATGGTTTTCTATACTCACTTTTCATCCCTATACAGAATCAGGGTGAAAGAAATAATGATATTACATCTGTAAAGATTTATAATTTACAAGGGCCTCTGTATATTATTTTATTTGTTGTTTTTCAGTGGTAAAGCCCATTTGTTAGGAACATTCTACATGCCAGCCACCATATTATATGCTAAGAATATAAAACTTGAATATGTAGTAGAATAGTTGTTCATAGAATGGGTTAGAACCAAATGAACTTAGGTTTGGTTGTATCACTTACCAACTATTTAATTTTAAGCCTCTGTCCTTAATTATAAAATGGGGTTTATGATAGCTATCTTTCAATGTGTTAATAGAATTAAGTACTTACCATTGTATTTGGAATTTAATAAATATGGTAAAAAATACATGTTAACTACCATGATGATGGTGTGGTGATGGTGGTGATTAATAGGATGAGCACCAAAAGAGAACAGGCAAATGGAGAAAAGGAGACAAAAAATAATTATTATAATACTAACAGTGAGGACAGAAATCATCAAAGCAGATCAAGAAAGGCTTTTGTCAGATGGCCAAGGAACTTAATATGAAAGCATAAAATATGTTTGAGAAATAATGTAAAAAGTTGGGGCACCTAAACTTTGGTGAAAGTGAAGTGGCAGAGGAGCTAAAGCAAAGCTATTGAAATATTTTAAGGCAGAAATCTTATGATCTGATATGTGTCTTAACAAAGATACATACTTGCATCTTGTAGCAGAGTATTTAACAGTATGAAAATAGAGGGACCGGGGATTTAGCTCAGTGGTTTCGCCGCCTGCTGCGCAAGCGCAAGGATCCAAGTTCGATCACCGGTACCAAAAAAAAAAAAACCAATGTGAAAATAGAAAAGTAAGGCATGGTACCCAATTATTACAGTAATTGCAGTGAGATAATGAAGGTTGTGGGAACAGAGAGTAATTTATTCAATAATAATTTTTAAATTTATACATATTAATGACTAGGTGTGTTTTTTTGTTTGTTTGAGGTTGTTGGTTTGTTTGTTTGTTTTTGAGACAGGGTCTTGCCATTCCACTATGTAGCCTAGGCTGGCCTTGACTCAGAGCAGTCCTCTTGCCTGCACCTCCCCAATACTGGGATTATAGGTGTTCTCCACTTCACCTGGCTGGCTAGTTGGATTTAATGTTAAGAGAGGAGTCAAAAGCGGTTTCTAACTTTCTCTGCAAATAAATGAATGAATGACAATATTATCTTAGGGAATACCCAAAGAACAGATTTAGAAGTAAACCAGTGAGTTTACTTTGGGGTGAGTTTGAGGAGCCTGTAGAACATCTTATGGCTGACTTACATATATTTGAAAATAACTAGAGTTCTGGGAAAATAGGAACTAAAGAGTCCTTTGATAGTTTTATCTATATATTTCAACATGAATTTGGGCCAGGTACAGGCCTATGGTTAGGGGACAAAGAAACATGCCGAATGTTTGATATTCTTAAGGAATGGAAGTAACATAATTAAAGACTTGAAGTGTCTTAGACACTTGAGTTTTCTCAAGAAATTTGCCAAAATTGAAGAGAGTTGAAAGAGTAAATGGAAACCCTTATCTGGAAAATAAAGTCAATATCTGTTAGTCTGTGGTGTTGAAGAAATGCAGAGTTCAGAACCCATTGGGTTAGCAGAGGGGAGAAAGACCAACTACATATTCCATTCTTTCACTTGAAAGCCCTGGAGAGTATATACTAAGAAGTTGGCCCAGCTAGTTATAGAATAAGCCTTACTTTTCTGCAAAGCATCCTTGATTCTACTGTCTTCCAGACAGGGTAAAGATGATGAACCCTGCATTGTCTTCCTAGCAGAGAAAAGACTAAACTCTCTTTGGCCATAGATAACATCATTTAGGGCTTCTAAACTTTTTTAAAAACAATAGTGAGCATGCAATCAAAATTTTCCAAGGACCAGTGTCCAAAAGCCAACAGAAAGAATAGACAACACAAGCAATCACAGGTGACACAGATACTGGTAACGAGACAAGGAATTTAAAATAATTTATTGATATGCTCAAGTAACATAGAGGAAGAGCTTGAGAAAAGATGAAAATTAGAGAATCTGTAGAGAATTGGAATCTATAAAGTAGAAAATCTGGAATTGAAAAAAATCTTTAAAAAATAAAATGAGTACAGTATACATAATGAGATACCACTTCAGACTTAATAGAATAATGATGGGGAAAGAGAGCAAACATGACAAAACCAGATATTTAAAAGGATAGAATAACTGTAGTTCTTGTATTGTTTGTGTAAGTAGAAAAGAGCACAACCTCTTTGGGAATCTGTTTAATATTCAATAAAACATAGGCCTACCTCATGACCCAAAAACTATACCCCTAGACTATACTCTAAAAAAGGCAAAAAGTTGGGGGGGGATTTAAGCTCAGTGGTTCCACCTCCTGCCTCGTAAGCACAAGGTCCTGAGTCTCCTGGTACCAAATAAATAAATAAAAAGTAAAAAAGGCAAAAACATATTTGTAAAAACACTGAATAGTGAACAGAATATATTATTTTTAAATGCTTATAGAATATTTTCCAAAAATGACTATATTCTGGGTCATTTTCAGAGTATTTTATCTGATAGTAGTGATAAACTATAAATCATGAAGCAGTATATTTCTAAAGACTTCTTGGTGAAAGATAAAATTATAGTGCAAATTAGGAAATACTTTGAAGACAGTAATAAGATAAATATATCAAAACTTGTCAGAAGCAGCTAAAATAGTGCTTAGAGAAAATAATAAGCCCTTAATTACAATTATTACACAAGCAAAAAAGCTAAAAATCAGTGTTTTAACCTTCCATCTTAAGCTTAGAAAAACTGTAAATCAGATAAGGAAAAAAAAGAAAAAAACGAAACCATAAGGATAAGAGCAGAAATCAATGAAATAGAAAACAAATTGTAGTAGAGAAAACAATGAAGCCCAGTTATTTCTTTGCAAGTTCATTTTTCCAGGAACATATTACTTTTACTAATCAATAAAAGGAAAAGAGAGAAAGCATGATTTGTCAATATTGGGAATGGACAAGGAACCATTACTACAGGACCTACAGACATTAAATGATAGTATAAGGGAATTATGAACAACTTTACACTAAAAAATTTGACAATTTTGTTGAAATAGAAATCCCTCCTACAAAAGAAAACTAAGCTGGATACAAGAAGAAATAGAAAACAGTAATTCCATTTCACTCAAAGGAATTAAAAGAAAAAATTTCTGTAAAATCCAGGTTCATTCTCCTCTGAGGATTTTTTCAAATATATCACTGGAAAGAAATAACATCAAGTTTTACATAAACTCTTCCACAGAATGGAAAACGAGGAATATTTCCCAAATAGTTACAGAGGCCAGCATAACCTTTGGATAATAAATCATTTTTTTCTTATCCTGTCTGTATGTCTTAGTTTGCAAACTGTTCCATTACTTTGTTGAACTTTAGAAGCTGAAGCAATATCTCCATTGTGGGAAGCCCCTTTCTGCTGAATATCCTGTATTTCAAAGTACAGAGTATGAGGATACTGCTAAGAATGTATATATTTTTACGTATATTTTATTCTCACATGATTTCTCCTGCCTTTAGATGTGAAATAATACTGTTGTCTAAAAGCCACCTGACAAAAACTGCTGCAATTAAAAGTGTGTGTGTGTTGTGTGTGTGTGTGTATTGGACAATGTGGGAGGCTTGAAAAAAAACTTACGTAGTTATATACTGTAGCTTTTAGGTAGAATTAAATTAAATATTTCAAAAGTCTTTTATATTCTTAGAAATATGCTATAATTTTTTCCATATAACACTTTCAGAATCTAAGGATATTGGTTCTTAGGAGTTCATCCTTATTTCTAGGCTAGATTAAATTTGTCTTGCTGTAATTTAAACTTTTAGTCATAATGTAATCTGATCTGTGCACCTCCCCCCCAACCTTTCAGTTCTGTAGTGCCTATATACAAGGATTTTATGGGCTTAGGTTACAAACTAAAATAGAAATTTAGTTCAGTTCATTTAACTGAAGACAGTATACCCCTGCTGTGGGTATTTTATGTCTAGCGTAAATCTTCTTATGACATATTTACCACATGGCGTAGACAGTGGGGAATTCTTGTTCAGGAATGCTACTGACCTTTCTTGAAAGTTTTCCTGCTTAAGGCTTTTATTTTATTGCCATTTCCTACTAGATAATCTTTTTCTTCTTGGATTTATACTTGTCCTCAGGAAAAAATATGAATATCTCTATTTTACAGATAGTATTAGAAGACTTAAACTCTTATTTTCAATAGTCAGCAAATAACGAAAAAAAATTTTTTTTACCTTTTCCTTTTTGGAGAAATTAAATCATTTGTCTCTTTGCATGGATGTTGTATGATTTAACTTGAAGACAAACTAATTTAACAATGTCCTAAAACAATCATATATCTGCTTTATAAACAGGAATTGATAACTCCTTACCCACTTGTTAGATTAAATGATATTTCATTCATTTATTTAGTAGCTATTCATTGAGCTTCTATTAATTGGTAGACATGCTATATTTAGGGCATGTAAAAACTGAAAGACTTTATCCCAATCTTCAGAGTACCTACTAGATATATTTGACTACTGGGGAAGCAGGTAAATAAAAAGATCATTAGAATATCTTATATTAAGTATTACAAGACAATGCAGTATGTAGTTAAAATTTTGAGTAGCTATGCCAGCCCTGCTTCCTACTGGCTCTGTGACTTTGGGGAAATTATTTCTATAATCCTTAGTTTTCTGTTACTAAAATAAGGATGATAGCATTATGTATGTCTCACAGAAAGTTCCTGAGAGGAGCAAATACGGTGATTTGTAAATGTATTTAACATAGAATCTGGCATACAATCTATACTCATTAAATGTAAGTTGTTACTACCGTTAAAAGAACAAAAAGGTTCAAAAATATGTGGGAGGGCAATTGATTTTCTCTCCATGTCAATAACTAGATTGTCTGGAGAGTCATAAACAATACTGTGGCTCTCAAGCAGGCACTGGCCCAAAGAATTTGCAAACTGCAGCACAAAAAAACAAGCAAACAAAAAAGGAAATATGAAAAGATAAGGCAACAAAATGCCTCCAAAAATGCCTAACTCCCCCAAAATCAGTATAGGGAGCATTGAGGGGGAGTAAATCATAAGCCACATAGCACATAGGTCTGAAGTGGTACCAATGGAGGTAAAACAGTTCTGTAATGTGCTTGGTGAATTTAAAGAAGATAGAACTAATCACATAATGACCATAACAAAACAAATGATCAGCTAATCTAGAGAAGACACTAATAAACAGCTAGTGGAGCTAAATGAAGAAACACAAAATATGAATGCCCAGCATAAAAATGAATAAGAGTCTATAAGAAGGCTCCAAACAGCAATCCAGGAGATCAAAAACATGATTGAAAGTATGAGTAGCAAAAGCAACCAATGTGAAGACCGAGTGCCAGACCTAGAGGACAGGGCTGTGGTCAATGATCAGTTAATGAGACATACCTTAAAAACACAAGGGAACATGAAAAACGGATCCAACAGCTCCTAAATGACTCAAAAAAGACTAATGAAAGAGTAATTGGAATTAGCAAAAATCAGAAAACAACCCAAAGGACATAAAAAAACCTGTTTGCACAAGTAATAGCAGAAAACTTTCCAGACTTGGACAAAGATTTTAACATACAAATAAGCAAAGCATACAGAACCCTGAATAGCAATGATCAGAAAAATACTACTCCACACCACATAATAAAATACCAGAACTACAACATATAAACTGACTCTCAAGGGCTGCTACAGAAAAGCAACAAATCACCTATAAAGGAAAACCTATCAGAATTACTACACATTTCTCCACGCAAACCTTAAAGGCAAGGAGAGCATGGAATGAAGTGTTTCAAGGTCTTAAAGAGAACAACTTCCAACCCAGGAATTTTATCCTGCAAATTCACCTTTCAAGCTTGATGGAGAAATGAGATTACTTCCATGATAAAGAAAACCTAAAGAAATTCATGACCACCTAACCAGCACTCCAAAAAATTCTCAAGGACATCCTAGAAGGAGACAGTGAAGCTAACAACGACAAAATGTCCAGTAAAATGAACACATCCAATAGGGCTAGCAAGTAAGTAGAAGGGAAAGAAAGCAAAACACCAACAGGAAATTAATACAATGACAGGAATAAGTCAATACCTATCAGTTACAACCATCAGTGTAAATGGACTTGCTAATCAAAAGACACAAATTAGCAGAATGGATCAAGAAAGACAATCTAAAGG
Source organism: Heterocephalus glaber (assembly GCF_000247695.1). Next base: position 1,059,883 of record NW_004624927.1, read on the forward strand.
CATACTGTATGCAAAAAACACATTTAACACTCAAAAAATATTCATAGACTAAAAGCCAAAGGTTGGAAAACAGTATTCCACACAACAGGAACCTGAAAACAAGCAAGAATAGCTATCCTATTTTCAAACAAAATAGATTTCAAGGGAAAGCTGATCGAAAGAGGCAAAGAAGAACATTAATACATATTATTGGTCAATGGAACTACTCAGCAGGAAGAGGTGACATTTACAAACATATATTCACCAAACCATGGTGTACCCAACTTCATAAAACAAACTCTAATGGAATAAAAGATCAATAAACATCAATACCATTATGGTGGGGCAACCACTATCACAAACAGATCAACTAAACAAAAAAATCAAAGAAAGGGATCTTTCAACAAATGGACTTAATAAATATATACAGAGTGTTCCATCCAACACCAACAGAATACACATTTTTTTTTACCCGCACATGGTACTTTCTCCAAAATAGACTACATATTAGTGAAAAAAGCAAGCCCAAGCAATGCAAAAAGAGCCAAATTTTATCATGCATATTATCACATCACAATGCAATTAAACTAGAAATCAATAGCAAAAAGTCACAGAAACTATACAAATATTTGGAAATTAAACAACACTCTTGACTAACCAGTGGGTCACAGAGGAAATTCAGAAAGAAATGACAATTTCTAGAATTAAGTGATAAAGTAGTACAGCATTCCAGTACTTGTAAGAGACAATGCACGTAATCCAATGAGGGAAGTTCATAGTGGTGAATTCCACAACAGAAACATAGAATGAGCCCCAATAAATAATGTAACAGTGCCTCTCAAGATCTTAGGTAAACAAGAACAATCCAAACCCAGATCTTATACAAGGAAAAAAATTAAAAGATCAGAGCAATCAAGCTAGTTATTTGCATGAATAAATAAAATAGACAACCAGTCTTATCCCCAAAAAAGAAAGAGACACAAATGCATTTAGAAATTAAAAAGGTGAAATAACAAGACACTCCTAAAATTCAGAAAATTATTAGTAACTTTCACAAATATATATGTCAAACAGTTGGAGAACTTAGAAGAAATGGAGAGATTCCTAGGTACATATGAATTGCCAAAATTGAACCAAGAAGCCTTAAAAATCTTGTGCAATCCAGTAATAGGCCATGAAATTGAAGCAGTAATAATAATAATAAAAAACTACCAAGATAAAGTCACAGCTGAATTTTATAAGAACTTCAGGGAAGATGGAACACCAAATTGTTCTCAAACTTTAATGAAATTGAAAGGGAAGGAGTTCTTCCAAAATCATTCTCGGAAATTAACATTGTCTTGATCCCAGAACTAGACAAGGATCCAACCAAAAACAAAACAAAACAAAAAACTATAAGCCAATTTCTCTAATGAACATAGATGCAAAAATTCTTAACAAGATACTGGCAAACAATGTGACAAATCATCAAAAATATCATACACCATAACCAAGTAGGGTTCATGGTTCAGCATATACAAACAATAAATTATTTTACCGCATAAACAGAAGCAAGGAGAAAAATCACACCATCATCTCAGTAGATGCAGAAAAAGCCTTTGACAAAATCCAACATTCATTCATGGAAAAACTGAAAAAAGTAGGTACGTAAAATCTTTATATCAACATGATAAAACCATTTATGACCAAGCTACTGCTAACATCATATTAAATGGAGAAAAGCTGAAAGTTTTTCCTCTAAAATCGGTAACATGAAAATGTCTGTTATCACCATTCCTGTTCAATATTGTTTTCAAAACATTAGCTAGAGCAATCAGGGAACAGAAAGACATAAAGGGATACATATAGGAAAGGACAAAGTCAAAATGTCATTATTTGGGGAATGATATGATCCTTTACTAATAAAACCTGAAAAACTCCCAAAAGACTCCTATTCAGCAGTGTAGCACAATGCACAGTAAACACAAAAATCAGTAGCATTCCTATACACTAATAATGAATTCACTGACAAAGCAATTAGGAAAACAATACCATTTATAATAGCATCCAAAAAGTTAAATATTTATGTATTAGCTAAGGAAGTGAAAGACCTCTATGATAAAAATTACATCAGACTGAAAAAGGAAATAGAGGAGAACATCAGAAATTGGAAAAATATCCCCTGTTCCTGGATATACAAAACCAACATAATTGAAAGGGCTGTACTTCTAAAGCTGATGTAATCTCAGTTGAAATACCACAGAGCTAGAAAAAATAGTCCCAAAATTTATATGGAATTAGAAGAAACTCGGACTAGGAAAAGCAAAGCAGGTGGCATCACAGTCCCAGACTTACACTGTAAATCTACAGTGATTAAAACAGCATGGTTACTCTTTATTCATTATTAAAATATTTTGAATGCAAAAAACCCCCCCAAAACAGCATGGTACTGACATAGTCAGGCATGTGGGATTAATGGCACAGAATAGAAACAGAAACAACCCTAGGCATATACAGCTGTTTGATCTTTGATAAAGGAACCAAAACATGGAGGAAAGATAGCCTCTTTAATAATGGTGCTGGGAAAATTGGATATCCACACACAGAAGATTGAGTCTAGACTCACATGTCTCACCATCTACTACACTAAAATCAAAATGGATCAAAGATCTAAATGTTAAAACAGAAACAGTCTGCTGGAAGATAAAATAAGTAGAACTCTTGAAGACACAAGCATAAGCAAGGACTTTCTGAACAGAACCCCAATGTCATAAGAAATGATATCAAGAATCAGCAAAGGGAACTATATCAAGTTAAAGAGCTTCTGCAAAGCAAAGAAAGCTACCAACATACTGCAGACATGTCTTCAGAATGAGAGGAAAAAAAATGTTTCCAGCTGTTCTATGGATGCATGACTAGCATTAAGAACATACAAAGAACTCAAAAAAAATTAGACCCCCCCCAAATAAAAGACCCAATCAAAAATCAGGCAACTGAAATAGGTACTTTCCATAAGAAGTAGAAATGGCCGATAAATGCATGAAAAAATGCTCATCATTGCTGACCATCAGAGAAATGCAAATTAAAACTACCCAAGGTTATCATCTTATCCCAGAAAGAATGGCTATCATTCAAAAATCTAACATCAACAAATGCTGGTGAGGATGTGGGAAAAAAGAAACTACTACATTGTTGGTGTGAATGTAAACTAGTATAACCACTATGGAAATCAGGTGGAGAGTCCTCAAAAAACTAAAAGTAGAAAAATTCCATTTGACTCAGCTTTCCTCCTCCTAGGTATCTTCCCAAAAGAGTTCACATCATCATATTGCAAGGATACATAAATACCCATGATTATAGCAGGACAATTTATAATGGCTAGATTTTGAAAACAACATATATGACAATCGACAGGTGAATAGATAAGAATAGAACCCACTTTTCAGGCCCTGTTCTGACTCTCTTAGTAACTATCTTTCCCTCAATAAATACTTCTTACTCTTAAAAAAAAGATAAGGATAATGTGGTGTTTATATACAATTGAATACTATGTTGCCCTAAAGAAAGATAAACTTGAGGCATTTATACATAAATGGATGCAACTTAAAAATATAATGTTAAGTGAAATAAATCAGATATCCAAGTTCAAATATCACACGTTGTGTGTGGTTTCTCTTAAATGAGAAACTGTGTATGTATATGTACATGTATATGTGTAGAGAGAGCACTAAATGGAAGAGAGATAAATAGGAAGTAGGAATTTCAAATACTTCCCCAAATTAAATAATTGTTTTAAAAATATTTCTATATATATGGTACTTTGTTTCATTTATGTTAAGCTTAAGCTGTTGAAAAGAAAATTTGTGTTAATATCTGTTTTGATTTTGTAAGAATCTTTTTGTTTTATGTCATATACTGAGTAACTTTGAAAACAACAATACACAGTGTAATAACTATTGTTATTCTTATTTGCTTATGAAAATTTGTTTTGTGCCGGGAGTGGTGGTGCACACCTGTAATCCCAGCACTCAGGAGGCTGAGCCAGGAGGATCAGCATGAGTTTGAGGTCAGCCTGGAGTAATAGCAAGGCCTTGTCTCAAAAAAACCTAAAACTGGAAAAGAAAATTTGTTTTATTTTTTCCTAAAAGAAAAAGAATATGTGGGAGCAGATAATATGTTTTGAGGCCAGAATTGGGGGTATAGGCTAGCAGAAGGAAAGAGAAGACTTCCTGAGCTTTGCTTTGAAGTATTAATAAGAACAGTATAAGACATAGTAGAAATTGTGTTGGGGAAAGAGTAGACAAGAATTCTTGGCAAAAAGAATAGCATTACAAAAACAATGATTAATTAAAGAAGCCACTTCTGAGTTTGATTTGATCCAGTTTAAAGAAATACCAAAAGGTGATCCTTAAATACAAGATCATAAAGAGCTTTTTATGTCAGAAGAAGGAAATCAGATTTTACAGAGTTCAGTGAGAAGCATTGTGGGAATAGATGAGGCTAAATGTTAGTAGGTTATTGAAGTAATAAGCTTAGAGAAGGGATTGAGTAATTTAT
>NW_004624927.1:1097834-1150008 GCF_000247695.1 Heterocephalus glaber
AATAGGGAAGGGTGGAGGGCGTGAAGGGAGGGCTAGGAATGGGGAAAAAATAAGAACCAAGATACATCATGTAAAGGTACAAGTTCCCAATGAGAAATGTAATTGTGTTGTGTACCAAAAATGTACCAATAAAAGAATTTAACAACAAAAAAACTGATCTCTACACTTCTCTATAATTTGCAAATTTAATAGTTCAGAGTAAACTATAAGATAAAATCATAATATTAGAGGGGTGCCCTCTAGACAATGCATAATTTTCTTTCAAAACCTAAAACTTTTTCTCCAGCCTCCCCTGTTTTGATCAGAAATAGCATCAAGGAAAGACTATTCTTGACTACAAAATAAAGACAGCTTCCGGGGATTTAACTCAGTGGCACCACGCCTGCCTCACAAGTACAAGGTCCTGAGTTCAATCCCTGGTACCAAGAAGAAAAAAAAGACACCTCATTAGATTAGATCTGATTATTTCAATAGGTGTATAAAGGGTGTTGCTTTGCTGGAAGTCACCGTAAAGAACCTGAACTGTGATTTTTACAATTAATTCATTAATTAATAACTGTGTATTCATGCATAATTCATCTGTTTTTGGCCTGATTGGATCTTTAAATTTTGAGGGGTGTGTATAAAAATTGCATTCTGTGCAACAAACAAGGACTTGATAAAATAAGTTGAAAAAGTTTTTATAAGCTGTTATAATAACTGGAAAGAACCTGTTGTAGTTCCTTACTAAGAATTGAGTGGGGGAGAGATTTAATAAAAGTACTTAGAAAATACAAATGACCAGGGCACATTTTGGATACAGTGAATATCGAGATGAAATTTTATTCTAAAGAAATGAAAATTTAGGCCTGAGATTAAGAATTTCTAAGGGGGTAAATCTAGGATAAGGCCTCTTGGTCTCAGAATTTCAAAACTTAACTTACTTCTTGAGTCTTATAACCCATCCTTAATATATTTTACAGCAAGGAATATCAATGGTGTACTATAAGCCATGGAACTCAGAAAAGTGCTAAAGAATTTTGTGAGGAAATTCTAAAATGAAAGTTTTGCTGGGCCAAAGAAAATGAAGAGCTCAGATTTTTCCCAGATCTAGTCGGCCTCTGCTACCATAGAGGTCTAGGGAACATCTTTAGTTTTTATTATGAAGGGCTGCTTTTTAAAAAAAATTCTTTTATTGGTACATTTTAGGTATACTGTATGTTTACATTTATCATTGGGTCCTTGTACCTGTACATGATGTATCTTGTTTCTTATTTTTTTCCCCCTTACCTGTGTGCCCTTCACCCCCTCCACCCTTCCCTATTTACATAGACTTTGTTTTCATTTTTTTTCTTTTCTCATAATTTTTCCTTTCCCCTTCCCCTCCCACTGCCCCTACATCTTTGGACCTTTTCCCATTTCAAGTTATCAATTATTCATTTTAATAATTTTAATCCTTATTTACACTTTCAGTTTCTCACACTAGAGAAACTATTCGGTATTTTCACATGTGTGTCCTATTTATTTCACTTAAGAGGATGGCCTTAATATGCATCCATTTAGCTATAAATGTCTCTAGTTTCTCATTCTTTATGGCTGAGTAGTACTCCATATTATTAAAAAAAACACATCTTCTTTATCCAGTTTCCAGTTGATGGGCACTTGGGCTGTTTCCAAGCTTTAGCTATTACAAACTGTGCCGCTAGAAACATGGGTGCACATATATCACTGTGTTATGATTCTTTTAATTCTTTGGGGAAGATACCCAGTAGGAGAATAGCTGGGTCAAATGGGACCTCTAGCCCTAGGTCTTTGAGATATCTCCATACCGATTTCCACAGTGGTTGGACCATTCTGCACTCCCACCAACAATGAAGAAGGTTCCTTTCTCCCCACACCTCCACCAGCATTTGTTATTGGTTGATTTCTTGATAGCAGCCATTCTCTCGGGTGAGGTGGAATCTCAGTCTTGTTTTCATCTGCGTCTCTCAAATAACCAGTGATGTTGAACATTTTTTCATATATTTACTTGCTACTTTTACTTCTTTGTCTAAAAAATGTCTGTTCATTTCAGATGCCCATTTTGAATTGGGTCTTTGAATTTGGGGGGTCTGATTTTTTTCAATTCTTTATGTATTCTAGATAGTAGTCCTTCATCTCAGATACAGCTGCTAAAAATTTTTTCCCACATTGTAGGTTGTCTGTTAGCTCTGTTGGTGGTTTCTCTTGCAGTGCAGAAGCTTTTTAATAAGATGAGATCCCAGTTGTTGATTCTTTGTGCTAGTTCCTGTGCTACTGAGGTTTTGTTCATAAAGTCCTTTCCTATGTCAGTGTCTTCAAGAGTTCTACCTAACTTATCTTCCAGCAAGTTTAGTGTTTCTGTCTTAATATTTAGATCTTTAATCCACCTTGATCTTAGTTTAGTGCATGGTGATAGGTATGGGTCTAGTTTTAATCTTTGGCAGGTTGAAATCCAGTTTTTCCAACACCATTTATTAAGTAGGCTATCTTTCTTCCAATGAGAGTGGTTGGAGGGGCTGCTTTTGTGTTCAGACCTTCAGTGTTACTAATAATTCCTTGAAGACCTCCCAGTCCTTCCCTGTGGAAAAGCATCATAGTTTGAAGTCAGATGTTTCTGATTTCTAAATCCAGCTTTCCAATTTTTACTTGTTCAATCTGTTCTGTTTCCTTCTTTTCCCTCTGCAACTTTACAGTAAGAATGTATTTCCAATTGTACAGTCATGACTGGGGCAATCTAAGACAGGAAGGCATGCCCACCGTGTCTGAAGCATCTTTGGTCACATGATGAGTTGATTCCAAGTGCTAAGAGGAATCTGATCTTACAAATGAACTGGCCCTTGAAGAAAGCTGACATCTTATCTTTCTATCACCAGCTTTGTGTGATTCTGAGAGGCCTGTTTTCCTCTGAAAGTTAAATGACCTTATCTGAGGAGTAGGAAGGAGTATTATCTACTAGTCATTAGCTGGTGCAGAGGAAAGTGTTAGAAAAAAATAATTTGGAATCTAAGGCATGGTAGTAAATGGTATGGCATGTAAAATAAGTATACATTCACAGGGAGTTGGAAGAAATAGTTTGGAGAGATCCTGGGCATCCGTCAACCCAGTTTCCCCATTACTTATATTTGATATAGCTGTGATATCATATCAAAAGCAGAAAATTGACATTGGGTCAACACATATCTACAGTTCTGTGTATGCAGCCTGGCACGTGTGTTGACTGTTATGTACACCACCACCACACAGATGCACAACTATTCCATCACCACAAAGATCTTCCTCATGTGATCCCTTACACCCATACCTTTCCAACGAGCACCATCCCTAACTCTTGTCCTTAACTAATTTCTATCTTTATAATTTTATCACTTCCAGAACTTTATATAAATGAAATAATATAGTATATGTTCTTTTGAGATAATCCTTCGCTTATAAGGGACACTTCCAGGGTTTTTTGTACTTAGATAAGCCTGCTATGGACACTTGTATAAACTGAATAGAACTGTCCACTTGTCTGGAATATCCAGGAGTGCTACTAAGTGGGATTTTAGCTTTTGGAGAAAGTGCAGCATGTGTTTAGGTCATGTTTTTCCCCCTCTCTGCCAGGTATGGGACAAAAGTATATGTTTCCTACTTTGCCTCTACAGACACACTTGAGGGGCTAAACAAGTGTACCTCATTACTCTTTGGATGGTGGGAGTTCTAGCTAGTCCTCTGTTGTCACCTGTATGTGGGGGAGAAGATGCTTTTTTATGTTCCCCATGTAACTTCCAATGAAACCTTGGTGGTGGGGTGCTTATTACTACTAGAAGGGGGTGAAAGTCCTGGCTTCCCACTTGGAGTTCTCTAACACCACCCCAGAGCTGAGAGGTGAGAAGGCATCTCACTGTATCTAGTTGCAAGTAGACATCTGGATTTCCCACTTGGCTTGGGCTGATAGGAGAGGATGGGGCTGTGATGTTCTCTCTGGCTTTGGTTGCAGTGGGTGGTAATTGCTAGGCTGCCCCTTGCTAAATAAAGCCAGTTATCTCTGTGCTTTTCTGCTTCCTTCCCTCCCCTCCCCTCCCCTCCCCTCCCCTCTCCTCCCCTTTCCTTCCCTTCCCTTCCTTTCCTTTGTTTTCCTTCCTTGGTTTGGTTTCAATTAATTTGGTTTGGTTTCCTATGCTTCTGGATTATGGATTTCTCCCATTCTAGGATATATGGAACAAAAACAAACCCAGATAACTCACTGCCATGTCATTCCTCAGATCTCAACATCCCTAGCTAGTCTGCCTTTTCTCCACTTTTCAGGCTTATATTGGTTGTATACATAATGTTCAGTATTTTTAGTGGTACTTAGCAAGAAGAATTGGAAGAAACTTAACTATTTCATCTTCATCTGGAACTAGAAGTCTGACAAAGGGCTTTCAAATATTAATTTCTCCTCTGAAAAGATTAATTCTCACCTGGTGTGGTAGCACACACCTCTAATCCCCGTGCTTGGGAAGCTGATACAGGAAGATGGGCCAGTCTGGGCTGCATGGTGAGTTAAAGGCCAGCCAGGACTACAGAGTAAGACCCTGTCTCAAAAAAACCACAAAATACATAAACCTGATCATGTCACCTTGTCATAACATTATACTGTACAATGGATAAAATTCCAACCCCTTAACATGGATATTTATGGCTCTTCACTATCACACCACCAGTGATAACAGCCATACTTTCTGCGGCTCTCTAGCATGCGCATGTACTCATGGCCCCTTCATCATTTCTTCAGTGTTATGCTTTTCCCTGTGTGTGTTGTTTTGCACATGCTGTGCATATGTACTCAGTGGGACCCACCTTTCTCCTCCTCTTTTATACTACCTACTGTGAAGCCTTCTGAGGCTTTCCCAGACCCACTGATCCCTTCTCAGTGCCGCCATAGTAATATGAGCATTCCTCTGTCACCTATTTCTTGTTTCTGTTCATTCCTTCCCCCCTGCACTTTGAGGTGGAATTTGTCTTTACACATCTTGGTCCCATGCAACTGCAAATTCTTTGAGATCAGGGACTCTGCCTGTTTCATCCATCAATGTATTGTCAGCACTAGCACTGTGCCTAACAAAAAGCTGACACCCAACAAATGTTTATTACATGAGTAAATGAATGAGTTATTGCTTTCAGACGAAAATACAACCCAAAATCTCCAGCTTGTGTGACCAGGCTACCTGTGGCTACCCTACTTTCATATATTCCTTTTTTTACTTTTCTGCTAAACAAGATGACTCTTGGAAATTTGAATAATTTTAAACATTGTTCCCCATCTTCTTCCTCCCTTCCTCAAGGACTGCCTGCTTTCAGATTGTCCTCTTATACACCTGCTGCTGATATCTTAAGCAAGCTGAACATCCAAGAGCAGGGCTGCCCTGGTGATTGGCTGAGAGATCACTAACATTCATTCTTCAGCCCATTATTAACCATCAATTCAGTCTCCCATAAAGCAAAGCCTCTATTTTTGACTAGTTATATCAGTGCAGGGACTGTTTGTCAAACATAGGAGAATTTTAGCTTTTGTTGAAACAAAATCCTTTTAGATACATGGTCACCTTGCTTATCTTTTGACTAAGTTGGCTGGGAGAAATTTAACAGTAACTCTTCTTAGTGAGATTCCAGCATCTGACATTTAAGATAATAACAGCTTCTTTCATTTTCCTGATACTTTACTCAACCTACACATCCTTATCGAGACCAAATTATTCAGCATGTGTTATTATGGTGCTTATAATAATCACGGAGTTAAGTTGTACACACACACATAAACATTCAATATTGGATTTTGTCAATCATACCTGATCTGTTAAACCCATTGACTCTTTATAGAAGGACAGTGATCCTTTGACCCTATGCCCATTCTGTTATACCCATTGATTTTTAAGGACTCTGATCCTTTGATCCCTATTCTGTTGTGCCCATTAACTCTTTAATGACTCTGATTCTTTGGCACCTGTATTTTTTTTTCATTTATTATGACCATTCGTTTTTCTCAGTTGTAGTCAATATCTGATCTTAATACTATATGCATACAAAATAATTACTCTGCTTACTAAACCAACTTAATAGGACCAAGCACTTTGGCACTTTTTTTTCATAAGCATGAGTTTTAATTCTTACATCCACTCTGCAAGGCAGATACTATTATTCACATTTCACAGACAAGGGAAGTGAGGTTCAGAGAAATAATAAGTCTGAGCTAGAACTGGCTCTGTTCATCTCAGTGCATGACTCTGCTCAACAAAAAAGCCCTAATATAAAATTGAATCTAAAATATTGAATGACCTAAATTTCTCCTAATATCACAACTCCTACCTCTTCAATTAAGGCTCTGGGTCTTTCTACCACACACACAAAAATTATGCTATTTTCTATTTTGTAAGGCAGAAATGGGAAGAGGGAAATGTGCCCAAAGATTGATGCTCATGTGTGTGGTGAGGTTTAGGGGTCTGTTACTGACTTTTTCTCACAGCATTTGTTCTCATAGACTTTCTTAACCATTTGGCTCCTTTTGTTCCTTTGTAAAAATAAAAATCAAGGAGGCTGCTTGCTGTCATGTGTAAAAAGGCCTACACACCTAACTGACTACCCAAAAAGTCCTGTTGTGAAAGTGAAACTTGCTAGCAGTAGGAACTGGTATTTGAAGGGTAAAAAGGCCATTGACTTCCAGCCTTCCTTCTCACATGTCTCGTTCTAAACTATTATGGTAAGCATTATAGAATGACAAATTACAGAACAATGTTATGACCTGCGGACCTTTCCCTTTAGTCTCTGATGCAGTAGCCCTTTCTTTCCCACCTCATTTCTCTCAGGTACTGTCCATATCCCCCCAGAGTTTAAGAAGGTGGTGCAGAGGGATGCCAGATAGGAGAAAGGTGAATCAAAAGTGAGAGATGGAATCAGTGAGTGAAACAAACACCTGAACCATGATATACTCCCCCAAGAAGCATGAAGCAGAGAGACCCTCCAGCTCATCCAGAGCAAGTGAGAAAGTGTTCCAATGTGGGTAGACGCGTCCCAGCTGCCATCCTGGCCCTGAACAGGGATACCTGGCTGGAATCCACAGGAAGGAACTGGACAAAGCAAGGACTGTTTCAGGACTGGCCCTGCTCCCGGCTACTTGTTGGCATGTGGTGAATAACAGCCATACCACCATGGCGAATCTGCTTACTGTCTCTTGGAGCTGCAGTGCCAGGCAAGCATGGTCCTCTGAGAGACATGGACATGGACACAGCTTCTCCAGAGGGGCATGGAGATCAGGCAGTAGTGACCCTCACTCCTTGGCTTCTTTGTCTAAAATGGAAAGACCCACACTACACAATAGTGAAGCCTGAATAGCACCACCAAAAGCCTGGAGTGGTTGCTTCCCATCCTCTGGTGATGTCCACCTGCTTTGTGTAGCATCAAGTAAACTACAATAGCTTCCCTGGCTCATGTGTATTCCAACCTGATCTTCCCTTTTAGTCCCTTTGAAAAAGGAGCTGTCATGCTGGGAGGCCAGCTCTCTCAAGTGTATTTTCTATCCTCTAATGGGGGATACCTGGGGTTACTCACCCCAGAGCGGTTCATCACCATTCTTGGTCAATGGGTGTCTCCTGGTATTGCCTCAATCAAACCAGAACATAAAGTCATGCCACCCATTTGGATAATATCTCTCTGACTTCTAAGAATTAAATGTATATGCATCTGGGCACAGTGTACGTTACAGTTAAAGACCTGATGAAGAGAGCCAATACTCTGCCTTTGCTGTTCCACCACTCTATACCTTATGTAACCTGGTGCTCTTGTCTCCTGTCCACTGACTTTCTTCTTCCTCTTTTCCTTACCCCTGTCCTTGACTTGTTGCCCTCTATTTTTGGCACCAGACCCATTCACCCAATAGCTGGCATTAACTAAAGATTTTACAACTCCGCCTACCCTTTTTTAGCTTAATTCCAGGGTTGGTACCAGCCAAGCCCATTATTCTAGGTCCTCACAGTGAAGCTGTTGCTTCACTTCCCTGTCCTTGTTCTCAGGCCTGGGCACTCCTAGGAGTTAGGGGCAGGGTGGGGTCAAGGCTGACACCTATTTGCACAGATACATTCCTATATTATACACTATTAACAAGTTTACTTTCCACCCCTCTGTGGTTTGACCTTGGGCCCATATACAAGAATCTCACCACATACTTTTATAAGTGGAATCCCACCCTGAAATCTTCATGCTAGACACGAAGTCACTTTTATGAGCACCCAGGTCCCTTCCTGGTATCTAGCTCTTCACTGCCGCCTAGCTGCTTGCCTCCAGGAGGGAGGGCAGAGGGGACTGCGGTGCTGTCACTGCGGGGAGCAGGGGGCTGGGACTGGGGCATCCTTGGCTGGCTCAGTAAGTTGTCTGGAGTCAAAGCGGGGCAGGAAGCTTAAGTCTGGGTTTGCGGCCAAATATTTTCCCTCCCTGAAAAACCTGGGCTCCCCGGGGAGCCCGCATTCAGATCAGTAAAATGTGGGAGTCCCTGGATGTCACATGTCAACCTCCAGCGTGCCATCTAGGTCGGGATAGGAAGGGCTGTGAGGACAGCAGCCGGCAGGCGGACCGTCACAAAGGGCAGATAGCATCTGGGATTGCTGTTTTCGGTTCCTCTGCCCATAGTGAGGAAAAGTGCGTGACCTAACGAGGAGGCCCCGGAAACTCAGGGTTGTGAGTCGCCAGCCGGCAGCCAAAGCGCGAGAACCCGGTGCTGGCGAGCGGGTCAAACCATCCCTGGCGGTCTGCACCCGATCCGACCCGAGGGCGGTCAGATGCCAGGAGGCGGGGGCTGGGGCCTGGGCAGCGCGACCGGGGCGTGCCGGGGCGGCGGGGCATTTAAACCCCGCTGCCGGCCGCCTGGGACGCGTACCGGCTCTGTGCTCTTCTCAGTCGTCTGGGCTCCAAGTGCCGACTGGGCAAGATGCGGTCTTCCCTAGCACCGGGTGTCTGGTTCCTCCGCAACTTCTCCAGGGACAGCTGGTGAGCAGGGCTGGGGGGCGGGGGGGCGGGGGGGAGGCCGTTCGTGTCAGGATGTGCCGGGCGGCGGGGAAGCCTCGGAGGCCAGACCAGGTCGGCCAGTGTCCCGGGGCGGCACGGACTCGTTCTGGCAGGATGTGGCCCCAAACACTTGGATGGCAGCGGCCTGGAAGTTTGCTAACACACGAACCCTACCTAATTCGGCATTCAGACTTCTCTGAGACACTGGTGGGGAATAGACTGCCTGGGAGTCGCCGCCCTTTTCGTTTACCATCCTCACCTCCAAACACTCGGCCGCACTCGCGCACCTTGAGAGGCCTCAGTTTCATATCCCTGAGCACCTTGAGATATGGACTTGCTGTCTGGAGAGACCGAGGCCAGGGGTCTCATAAGACTGATCACATTATTTGCCTAGGTACGAGTAGTAGTTAACTAGGTAGGTGACATTAACTTTGCTTTGCTGGAAGTTTTCATAAGAAATCCTAGATTGGGTTTTCTTTTTAAGCCTTTTATTATTTTTTGTCCTGAGATTAGAAAGCCAAGCCAAGAAACTGTCTTCGCCAGGTTTTACATGCTGTATATATAAAATTGGGCTGACTCCTCTCTTCTCAAGGACCCCAAAATGTCCTGAGGTCCCTGGGCCAGCCAAAAACAAGTTACTTTTCACCTGTAAGTCTGGGAACCCAGTAAGCCACTTTTCTTCGGAGTGTTTTATTAGTATTGGCTCCATACAATGAACCTTAGTGCCTTTAAAGGAGCTGGTTATATCCAATTAAATGGGTATCCTTGTGAAATACAACATTCCAGGCAAGGCGTTGGTTTCATAACCACTTTTTCTAATTATGTCCTGGTTGGGAAAAAAAAAAAAAAAAAAAGAGAACAGATTTTTATTGAATCTTTGCAAATAGCCATATTGACATGAAAATCAAGAAGACTTAATACAAGTTTTGAATTGGTTCTACTAAATTGTTATGTTAGATCACCTAAGAAAGTGAAAGGTCTTTCTTATATCCACAAAATGGAACACTGTACCAGTATTTCAGTCATTTCTCTCTCCCATCAGTTCATTCAGTCCTATGTGATATATTCTATTCCACCGAATGTAGGGTTTGCAATCTCACAGACCCAGCCATTGCTTTTCCAAAGAGCCCTGGAACTTCTAACTCAATCCACCAGTATATTCTTAAAGTTGTCCTAGTAGTGCCACCGGAAGCCTGTACCCAAGAGTAAATGCTTGGTACGGTGCTTTTCTGAGACAGTTGTTAAGGATAAGACTTTTGACTGATGGTTATTGCAGAGCTGTTAAGAAGCATCAGAGCAAGACAAAAAGTATCTATAGATGACAGAAGCTTAAAAACTGATGGCTAACTTATTATCAGTGATTTTCAGAAGTAAATGATCTGATGAGAATTCCTGACAGTAATGCAACTGACAAGGAAATTTGTTTGCTCCTGTAGTTTGCAAAACAAGAAGCTAATGCAAATACCACCAAAAATCTAAATAATGTCTAAAAACATAATAAAGCTAATTTCAAAGAAGATAAGGAACATTATATGAACCAATAAAAATGAATGAACATAATTTTTACAGAGGAAAAACATCTAAAGATATATGAAAACCCTAACACATAATTTACCTAATATACTAAGAATATCAACTAAAGAGATTCAGTAGGTTTGGAATAAGTCCCTAAACATCTGTATTTTAATAAAACTGGACATTTCAGGTGCAAACCAAGAGCTTGGAAGATACTAGATTCAAATTACAGAAGTAAATTTATGGCCCAGGTAACATTTTAAGTCATAATGAAATCATGCGTGGACCACTGTAGTTTTCATCAGACAAAGAACCACTAGGATGCTGATGAATAGAAACACTGGACAATGAGGGCACTGAGATATCTGCAAAACTTTTCCTGCAGCATATTCTGAAACATTTCTATAAATATTAACATTTTATCTACATAAGTTTGATGGAGAGAAAGGTGAGCATCTCTGATCTGACAACTATACCCATGTGATTGATCAACATCAAATAAACCGAAATATATTTAGCACTTCTTTTTTTTTTTTGGTACTGGGGATCTAACTCAGGTCCTTGCGCTTGCGCAGCAGGCAGCGAAACTACTGAGCTAAATCCCCGGCCCCTTTTTTTTAAAAAGGTGAAATAATAAATCTTTGCAATTTTCTAGGAGCCCTCTTTCTGAAATGAATAAACTCATCAAAATTGAGTCAGCTTTAGCAAAATTTTAACACTTAATTGCTTCTTTTCAAATTCAATTATTTATACCTCCCACAACCCAAGACAAATTAAATTCCCATTCCACAAATCTTCTACAAATTTATCTATTCGGATTTTGTCTTTCACTGTCCTCCATGTTATTCTGGAACAATCAATCATTCTGCTTTACAATAAAGCTGCTCTTTTTTCCTCCTTAAACAAAAACACATCTCATCACCATTTATACGAATTTGTACCTCTGCTACTATTCTTCTAGTAGAGTCTAATTTATGAGTATCAATTATATCATTTAACCAAAATAACTCATATCTCAGATAAAACTGGGAGTGTGGAGAATGAATCATTATAAACAATCTATCCCACAATAGCATTTTAAAAGAACTCAGAAATACTCTACACATAACACAGCTTTCTATAGCCACATGTCACTTGAACATTTTAAAGTATGAATTCAGCTACTGTATTCAACATCTCTGCGATTTAAGACAGACCTAGATTGGAATTTTTTTCACCAGTGTGTGCTTGTAGTTAATTTTTCAGAGCTGCAGTTTCCTCATCAGTAAAAAAACATGGGTTTTGTCGATAAGTATGGTAACATGTTTCACCTCTCCTGGCTGATGTAGAGTACTTGATTAGTGTTTCCCTCCTTCCTTCCTCGTGAACATGGGTTTGGATACACTCAAGCACCAAACGAGATGTAGTTGTGCTACAGGTGCATTGTGCTGACCTCTGAGGCCTTCAGAGGTGATGAAAACATGGTTCTACCTTCTTGGGACTAAGGGTAGAGTTCAAAAGAGGGTTTATACATAAATCAGCAGTTATATTTTTAAATTTTATTTAATTTTTTTGATTGTGTGTGATGCTGAGGATCAAACCCAAGGACTCATGCATGCTGGGCAAGTGCTGTACCACTGAGCTACATCCTCAGCCCAAGTCACCAGTTTTAAAGCACTGCTATACATGTCAAGTGCCAAAAGGTGATGTTTCATATACACCATGTGTTTTAGAGGTCAGTGGAGTTGATTTTTAAAGAAAGTTGCCTCTTTAAGCATGTCTAACACAGAAGGTGTTAGTGATTATCAGCATGAATTGCTCAGAATACAGGAAGCACGCAATAAATGATGTCTTGCTATCATTATTACTGATGATATCGTTAAGATGGATGGTAATCCAATTCATTTTTCCTGCGATAAACAAAACACAGGCTGGGGTAGAAATGAACAAGATAAAGACTTCTAGGCTGAAATAAAATTAGAAATGAAGTCTGTCAAATTTATTTCTTAAAGAAGGCATTTAAACAGAAATGAAGATCACAGAGTAACAAGCTGGAGGGTGGATTGGCCTTGGGCCTTAGACTCATCTGAGAAAACAGCAATGATAATAACAATATAATTCATAAGGTTATTTTGAGATTTCAATGAAGTACTACATGTAATTAGTATTTAGATTGATGCCAGGCTTATACTGAGCAGTGAGTAAGCACTAATTATTGGCTATTATTCTATTCACTCTTCCTACTGTGCCAAGCATTGTTAATTTGTGATTTTTGTAGAACTACAAGGTGTTAGTTTCTCCATGGAACACATGGGTAAAATGGGGCACAGAGAAGTTACACAGTCTGTCCAGCATCATGTAGCTGGTAAATAACTGAACTGCAGTTGGATCCAGGTTAGGTTTACCCCTACGTCCATGGTCTTCCCATTGCTCTTAAGTGTGGCATGGAAAAAGGTCACATGGCCTTTATTTGCCCTTAGATAAATCACTTAATCTCCAGCACTTAAGGCTGCATTTCCTTAACTATAAAAGGCAAATAGTGATGTACCGATAGTACAAGGCTTGGGTGAAATTAATTGAGAAACTATGTAAAACACTTAGCCCAGTGCCTAGCATACTTGGTATTTGCTGGGTGCTGGTGAATTTCTGTGGCAGAAGGAACTCCTTCCTACTGGGAGGCAAGGTAGCTTTTGACTTGGTGGATGTGGCAGTCTTTGTCTCTGCACTGGTACCATGTGGCTCCAGCCAACAGGAGCTTAGCGTGCTAGGAAACTTTCCCAGAGAGGAGGCTGGGAGGCAGGTGGCCCCAGGTTTGTTGAGGCAGCTCTGGTACAATCCAAGACTACGGAGTTTCAAACCATCAGCTGCTCCTCCTTCTGTCAGCTCCTCCATCAGGACAGCTGTGAACAGCTTGTTCATGACATTTCTGAGCCACCAAATGTCCAGAAGTTCCCTAGCTGGGGCCTGGCTGGTTCTCTGCCTTCTGTGCCAGTGTCTGCGTGGGCATGTCTGGGGACAGCTGGCAACATGGGCATCTTTCCAGACAAATGACTGGCTGCTGCTTATTGGACTGGGCCCATTTCCCGAGGCCCAGTGAAGAGGAACAGCTCAGGATGTGGAAAAGGGAAGCTTATGGGAGGAGGGACCCAGGAGCTAGATGAGCAGGAATGGGTGTGGAGGGTTGCGGTGGATTGGAAAGGGAGGAGGAGCAAGAGCTATGAACTCCCACATTGTCTGTTTTCCCCATACCCTAATATTTCCAAGGGGGCTGAACAAGGCCAGGCTAGGTTGGTGGCTGCAGCTCAAATGAATGGTTCTGCCTTGTGGAATTAGCTAGGAGGACCCAGGAGAAAGACATGCAAATACATAGACACTGCATGTGCTAGATACTTTGACATCTGTTACATCTCGTTGACTTAACAATCTTGTGCCGAAGCTTATTCTCTTAGTTTAAAAAGACAGAACTAAGTCTTAAAGAGGCTAAAGAAGAAGCCCAAGGTCATAGTAAGTAGCAGAACTGGAAGTGAAAATTGAGTCTCTCGGTTTAAATCTGATGTCCTTTTCCCTATTCTGCAGTGGGCCCAAGCATATATCTGGGCCCCTAGTGCTGCCTACATAGCTTTCTCTTGTCATATTTTCCTGATTCCTGTGAAGTAGTGCTTGGTGAGGCAGCAGAAAGAGCTGCCTGAGATAAGCTGGGATGGAAGAGCTGCTGCGAGAAGGAATGGGGACCTGGAAGACCTGGTGGCTCTACGAATGTTGCCCACACACCTGGCTGAGCATGTGACCCTGCAGCTCCCTTCCCCCACCCCTCGTGACTGTGTCTTCTTTGCAGCAGCTTTCTGCTCTTCCTCTTCACCCTGCTGTTTCCTCTTTCTCTCCTTACAGGGCAAAACTAGTGTGCAGCTCACAGTTTGGATAGGGCTGTCACTCAGGCTGTGTGGACTGGCCTACAATACAACTGGGGGTCTGGAATATTCTATGTGAGTGGTGAAGTCCTCGTTTCTTCAGTCTGATGTACCAACCAAGGGCTAAGGATGGAGCTAGGCAGCCCCAAAATAACCACAGAACTAGTGACAGACACCAGGGGCAGAGCCCCTTCTGAAGCCCAGAACCCTTCTGATTGTCACTAAGCTGGCATGTGTATGGGGCACGTGGGCACTATTACTACTCTCCTTTTGGCCTCTACCTCCTACCTTGCTCCCTGGTTCTTTCATGCACAGGAGGAACAGATGAGGGTGAGGTGCAAGTTAGGCCTACAGGGCATCTGGAAGGCACAGCCATCATCCTACCTGTGGGCAGGACCACAGCTCTGCCATCATTGCCATGCTGCCTCTGTGCTGCCCACACAGCCTGTCTTCACAAGGGAGTGGAACTTATACCTGTTGGCTTCCTCTTCTAAACCCCATAAACTTACACTCTCCCACTAAACGAAACCTCACACTATAGTGTAAAGCCATTTCTCTTTAGTCTGTCTGAGTGCATAGGCCTACCCTACTTGGCTTTCTTCTCAAAGCAAAACAATCTATATTTCCATCTTTCCTAAAAAAGATCATTGTCATAGCCACTGATTTCGTCTAGAAAGTTCTGGGTTCCTGTGGTTACTTGAGAATGGCTCCTTTTCTGGGAAGGACTTTGGGGCCAAGCCCTGAGTCAGTTTCATCTCTCTGAGCATTCAAGTCCCAGCTAGGGGAAGGAGGCAGGAAGCATGGTATTCCTTGGGGTGGCTTCCTGTCCCCAAAGAGCTTTGTGTCCTGTGATTTAACCTGTCCTTGTCCTGTCTTGTGTGCCAAAGGCCTGGCTCAGGACTCAGGACTCTGCCCCCATGGTATCTGTCCCTGGCTGGTCTTTCCCAGTGTCAGTAGAGGGCTTGGGTGTGGGGGTAGTGGTTAGTGTCACCATTGGCCTTGGTTATTATTGTGCCCAGCCCTCTATCATTTCACATCTGCTGACCCCAGGAAAAACACACCCAAGAACATGACACCAAGTTCATTTCCTTAGGGAAGGCACCAAGGTTGCTTGTAACCACAGGCATGCAGCCTGTCGTGTGGGCCCCTGGGCAGCCCCATATGCCTATTAGTAGCCCCTGGTTGAGGCAGGGAGCAGCAGGATCACTCAGTAAGGGAGTTTAAGTCCCCAGTGGCTTTATATGGTGGTTGGGACTGTCAGCAAAGTACTTGCAGAGCAAGAAAGGGGAATGGAGGGAACTGAAGTGACTGAGTAGCCACCAGGGAGAAGTCAGAGACCCTCTGCTGTGCTGGCTTTGTTGTGGTGGTGGGGTTTTTTGCAGTGCTGGAGATGGAACCCAGGGTGTTCTGCATGCAGGACAAGTGCTCCACCTCTGAGCTATGCCCCAAGCCTTGTGCTGGTTCTGTCTTTTTGCTGTCACACTGTTGGTGGTGATAGGTCCTTTGGGGTTTGGTTTGTTTGTTTGGATCTGTTGCTACTTTAGCACACACTGTTCCCTGTTCCTATCCAGGAGCACTCTTAGTGCAAAGTCTTATCAAGGTCAATAACATTTTTATCCCATTCCTTAGAAAGAATAAGGGGCTGTCAGCTAATAGTTCAGAGATAGCTGGTCCTTGTATCAGACTTGGTTATTCAGTAACCAGGATCCAGTGGGGGGTGGGGGATTCCAAGAAATGATACCTTTTTCTAACCAAGATCACCTGGAATAGTCCAGGGTTCTTGCCCTTTATGTCCCTTGGCCTTGGCCTCCTTGTCCAACCTGGCACTGCCTTGGGGCTGCCTCCCTCCTCTCACAGCCATGTATATTTTGGACCCATATTTTGTAGGGTCTCTTTAGATCTCTAGGGAAGGGTTTATGTGAAGAGAAGTGAAACCCGTGGGTTCCTCCTGCTGCAAGGGCTCCTCAGCCTTCTGGCCTTTGAGCAACGTGAGATTGGCAGCCTCAGTCTCAGCCTGGCCCAATCCTTAAGCTGACCCATGTCTACAAGCCCCTTTGGTTTACCTTTTTGTTTTATACTTCTTATTCTTTTTAATCAATGCTTAATAATTTTACAAAGCACTGGATTTCAATGTTAGTTTTTTCCCCCATACTGGGAATTAAACTCTAAGCCTTCTTATGGAGCTACATCCTCAGCCCTTTTTAAATTTTGAGACAGGGTCTTGCTAAGTCACTAAGCTACTCAGCCTGGCCTCAAACTTGAAATCCTCCTGCCTCAGCTTCCCAGAATGCTAGGATTATAGGCTCAGGCTGACTGCCCAGCTTTAGTGTGGTATTTTCATACGTGTGTATATTTTGATTATATTTATCATCCTATTACCCTCCTTTACCCATGTCCCTGTTCCTCTTATTCTCTTCCTCTTGTCTAATAATAGTTTCCCTCTACTTACATGTCATCTTTCTTAGACTCCACCTACCATGGAAAACATCCTGTATTTGTCTTTTTGAGTCTGGCTTATTTCGCTTAACATGGTGATCTCTGGTTCTATCCATCTTTCTGCAAATGATATAATTTCATTCCTTTTAAATAATACCCCATGGTGTTTATATACCAGGTTTCCTTTATCTACTCATCTGTTGATGGGCACCCAGGCTGGTTCCAATATCTTGGCTATCATGAATTGTACCAATAAACATAGATATGCAGGTAACCCTACGGTATGCTAACTTTAATTCCTTCAAGGATACATGGTATGGTCAAGAAATACAGTGAATGTTAAATTTTTTTTTCATTTTGGACAATAAAAGATACTATGCTATTAATCACCCTCAAAATAGTCCACCTTGCTTCAAAGACACTTATCCCATTGTTTTGGGCTCTTCCTGAAACACTTCTGG
Organism: Heterocephalus glaber; assembly: GCF_000247695.1. The sequence continues at coordinate 1,115,149 of NW_004624927.1, forward strand.
AAGTCCTCTTCTGTGAATGCCTTTAATTATACTGGCATAGCTGCCTTGATGTCCTGAATTGATTCAAAACATTATTTTGACATTGGGGCAGAAGTTGCACATTGATGGACAATGCATAACATAATGTTTTTATAAGCTTGCCTTTCCTTTAGATGGCAATTAGGAGCAACATCCACCTTTTTTTTTTTTTGGTACCAGGTATCGAACTCGGGACCTTGCACTTGACACTGGAACCACTGAGCTAAATCCCCACCCCACCATATTTTTATCAGACATCATAAAGACAGTCACAAAGAGGACTTCTAGAACTGCTTTAGAAGGTGGCAAGAATGGTGGATAAGTATGTTGAGAATGAGGGAAAATATTTGGAGGGGGTTAGTGTGCAATGTATCTTTTACTGTAATAAATTTATTTAAACATTCACTGTATATTTTGATCACCCCTTGTATACTAAAGAATGGTATAGCTGGGTCAAATGGTAGCTCTATTTCTAGCTTTCTGAGGAACCTCCGTACTGATTTTCATAGTGGCTGTACTAATTTACATTCCCATCAGCAGTATAGAGGGTTCCTCTTTTCTCATAGTTTCACCAACATTTATTTACTTACTAATTTAGTATTCTTGTTGATAACCATTATGACTTGTGTAAGGTGGAGTCTGAGTGTAATTTCAATTTGAATTTTTCTAATGTCTCTTCGAATGATGGCACCTGGGTCTTTTCCCCAGAAGACCTGACAAAGTGTCATGGAAAGAGCATTGGACTAGGAGGAGACCCAACTGCAGATGCACTGTGCTCGACCAGTGTTGTGACATTGAGCTCATCTCTCCATCCTTCTGGAGTTCAGACAGGAAACCCCAGAGGAAACCAGGGCCAGTCCTAGCACCATGTAGCACAGCTGAAGACCCCCAGACATCTTGATTCTCCTGCTGATATGGAGGTTGGGTTTTCTGCTGGAGGTTGTGGTCTACATCAGGCAGATCCCAGAGGAGGGGAGTCATGATGCCAGTGTGGACCCCTGTTGATCCTCCTGTATGCCCCTGAGGGAGCAGTGGGAAAGCCCAGCAGGTACCCCAGAGAGACTGAGCTCTGGCAGCTTCGGATCTTTGTGCCTCCTGGGGAGGCTGGGCTGGGAGGCATGCTGGCCTTTATATGTCCCTGGGCCTGGTGAATCCAGGGCCTGGATCACCCATGATCCAGAGAAGTTTGGTGCCATTCTTGGTTCTAACAACAGAACAGCAAGGGATGCCTCAGCTCCTTCAGCTCTTCTTCATCATCTGCAAATTGGAAACAAGCATAGCAGCATTTTTTAATGCCCACTGGTGTCAGGAATGCTATAGGACCTGTTATACTCATCATCTTACTAACCTGTTGGTAATTCTATGAGTGAGATAATAAACTGCTTTCAGAGACACAAACAGTTTTAAGGAATGAAACTAGCTTCTGCTCGATTCCTAAGTCCTTTCTTTTTTCTCTTATAGACATCACATCCTTAAAATATACCACCTAGGAACCCCATGAGGCTGCCAGGTGCTGGGGAATAGCTGGCAGAATTCAAAATGCACAGAGAATGGCCCCAACCCTGTAGTGAGGAGGCTATCTGCGGCCTCTCCCCAAAATCAACAGGGTAGAGCCCTGAGTCTTAAGGTGACTTTGCCTGCTGGTATCCAGAGCACCCTGGCCTAGGAAATCTCAGCCCCTCCAATGGCTGCCTGTCATCCTCAAGAGGTGGCCCAAATGCTACCATTTGGCACTCAAGGCTCTACCTGGCTTGGGCTCTGTCTCCTCCCAGCCACTCCTCCTTCTGTCCTTGGCTCAGTCCCACCTTCCAGATATCCCGAACTATGCAGAGTTCCCCAAACAGGTAGTGTTATTTCACGCCTCTGCACCTTTGCATGCACTGCTTCCTCTCCCTGACACATCTTCCTGCACAGCCCCGACTGGCCTGGCCACCGCCTTCTTTTTTTTGAAGTTGCAACTGAAACTTCACCTCTGGGATTCCTTTCCTGCCCCTGCCCCCATCACACTGAGCTTAGTGTCCCTTCTCTATCCTCCTTGCCACGAAGGGCTTCCCTTTTATATAGCAGAGTTGCGCCAATTCTGTCCACCTTCCCATTATCCATGAATTCCAGGAGGACAGGGGTCCCTCTTGGGACTTCTCTTCCTGTCACTGGATCACTAGCACTGTATTTGGGATGTGCAGGTACATGAATGGACAGAAGAGCAGCTGTCTTTCTGCCGAGAGAATCACAATGTTAGACACAGACACGAAGGTGTTTGTCCTCTGGCACAGCTCCTCCTACTCACACTTGGGAGGGATGGGAGTCTAGGCGAAAGGGGCATGGAAGAACACCTGGGACCAAAGGCAGGGAAGTCAGGGCTGTGGCCTTCCTTGGTGGGCACCTCCTGGAACATAGGAGCGAAGCAGTGTGCAGAAGTCAGGCAGCAGGGGAAAGATTGCTGGCAGCTGGGCTACCCTTCCATGCCCACTTTGGCTTTGCCCAGCTCCTATCAGGAGCTCTGCAGGTCTGCAGGTCTCAGTCAACACCAGGCTCTGATGGGCCTGTGAGGACCTCAGTGGGCCCTTGGGTCCCTGAGGGTCTTTCAGATCCAGATAGGATCTGATTTGTTGCTATGGTCAGTGGCCATACATCCTGGAAAGGTCAGGCAAGATAGGCTTAGCTGAAGATTGGGGGTCATAAAGGTGATACCACCAGGGGCCAAGGGATCAGAGTGAGAGTAAGATTATATTCTTTTTTTGTTGTGAGATAGATGGGGCTGATGCTGCCATCCATGTGCAAATAAGGAGGAAACCAGAGACAGAAAATTCTTACTTAACAAGTGAGTGAGAGCCATCACTCAAAGCTTCCTGCTTTTTCCCCTGGATCAGGCAGCATCCTTGGCAGGACACAGGATTGGTGTTATCTATAGGCTCCGGTGTTCTTTCATCTATTTCTCTTTACACAAAGGCAGCTGGGTACATTCTCTAAATTCTCTCAGAGAATTCTAAAAGTCCCTTAACTAGGAGTTGTGAGCCATATGGCAATTGGTGGAACCTGGAAAACTGCTGCCCCAAAGCTTGCTGATGTGTGTCAGTGTGACAGGCACATGGGGTGGCCCTGGCTTCCTTATAGAACTCAAGTGCTTAGAAGACCTCTCCGGTTCACCTGGGTGCCTTTGGGAACGAGTAGTCAGGGAGGCCAGATTGTGGAAATTCAAGCTGCCTAGCTAGGACTTCATTCTTGATGGAATGGAAAGAAACAGAAAATTAAAGCCAAGCAATGAAGAGACGCATGTGTAAGTTCCTTCTCTTCAGAAGGTAAACTCTGGGGCAGGGGAGAGAATGGAGACAGAGATCTAGTTCAGAAGCTCAAGACCAAGTCAAGTGAGAGGAGTTTGACAGCCCAACCCAGACTCAGGCTTTGCAAAAATACCCTTTCTTTCACAGTGATATCCTGCATTGCTTCACAGGAGGTTTGGGGGAAGTGAATTTGGGGTTTGGAGGCAGGATCCCAGCGAGGATTGAGTGAGCAGGTAGTGTCTGCCCTCGGGCTCATGGAGCCAAGAGATTTGGGAGAGGGCTCCAAGGCCTCCCACTTTTGAATGATATCTTCAATGAGCAAAGGCTGCTGGGTCTTTCTCAGGGCCCAGCTCTTTCTCCCAGGGTGGGAGCTATTCTTTGGTATTTTTGGTTTTGGGTTTTTTTGATGGTCCTGGGAATCAAATCCAGGGCCTCGGGCATATTAAGCATATGATGTATGTTAAGCTGCATCCCCAGCCCCCATTCTGAAGTCTATTTTCCATATACTTTCTGATTGCTGGCTGCTGACTCAACTCAGCTGATGCCCTGCTGGGGAAGCAGATGTTGACTCAGGCGGGCACTGCAACTATTCCCCAGACCCTCAGGACAGGGGAAGGGGCTGGAAACTGTGAGTGGGGCCTGACTGGACTGTCCTTTCCATACCCACCCAATGCATGGAACATGTGAACTGCAGAGGGGGAAAAAAAAAGATCTTTCCATTCAAGAGAGTGGGAGCAGCCTGGGACCAGCAGAGACAAGTTGAGTTATGTCACCAACTGTCCCAGGTGACTCATCTCCAATTGTGACCTGGGCTCTGTCTGCTAAGTTTAAGGGGAACACTGACCCCACTTTGAAGACAGACCCTTCTCCCCCTTCAGTTGCCTCCAAATCCCATCATTTCTGACATTTACAAAATTACCCAATTCCCTGCCACCATCTCAGTCGAACATGCAGAAACAGAAGCACCCTTGCCTTGGTGAAACCCAGAGAAACAGAGGAGAAGGAGGAGGCAGGAGCAGAGGAGCACCTCCCTGAGTTGTGAGTGCCCAGCTAAGCAGGCTCTGCTAAAGGGCTCAGAGTTCTGACCAGGGAGACCGGAACCCCCAGCAGTCTGGCCTCTGGCTGTTGTTCCCAGCCTCCCTTGACCTCTGCCCTGAAGCACATGTGTCTGGAAGAAACCTGAAGGTAAAGTCAATGGTGCTGAGGCCCTGGAGCTGAGGCACCTGTCTTCCTGCTGATCTGGATGTCTATCTTCTCCTGCAGGTACCGTGGCTTCACCCTGCTGCTCACCTTCCTCATTTATACCTGTTATCACATGTCAAGGAAGCCCATCAGTGTGGTCAAGGTGAGGCTGGGTGGTAAGGGAGAATGCAGGACGCAGGAGACGTGCACTGTGGTAGAAGGGTCTGGACCTTGGGCTGTTGTTCTCCCCATTTCCTCACCCTGCTCGCCGACTGCTCCTCCCGGCACAGGGCCCCTGTTACTAGCACTCTTCCCCAGCAGTGTTTCCCTAGGGGCTCCCTTTGAGTTTATTCACCAAGACAATAGTGCCAGTGCATATGAATGGGATGAGGAGGCAGAGCCCTGGGATCTATAGGTTCTGCTCCTGGGTCTGATGTGGCCACCTTCCCATCCCTGCTGGGGGAGGTGCCAGCAGGAGGAAGCATTGAATGGTGTAGTTGGGTCGGAGGTGGCTTGTTCCTCTCTGGGCTGAGTGGGTTCTTGGGTGATGGGAAGATCCCTAACCTATGACTACCATTGCCTCTCAGAGCCGTCTGCATCAGAATTGCTCAGGGCTGATCAACCCCATCAATGACACCCACAGTCTCAATGATACCACATGGTGCAGCTGGAGTCCATTTGGTAAGAACAGGGCATGTTGCTCTTCCCCAATCTCTCTCTTCCTCAAGAAGAGACTGTCTAGGATCATAAAGGGGTTCTTACAGGGCAGCCAAGCAGCCAGCTTTCTGTCTCTCTTGTCTGCTTTCAGACAAAGATGACTACAAGGAGTTACTGGGGGCTGTGGACAACGCTTTCCTTGTGGCCTATGCCATCGGCATGTTTATCAGGTAAAGAGAGAAGCCTGAAGATCCCACAGTGAGACAGCTCAGAGCTGACTGACCTGGGCGCAGTGGGCTGAAGTGAGCATGCTGACAGCTCCCCTAGGTGGGAACAGGCTGTTAGTCCACAACCAGCCTCCTTTACTCACTGTGGGTGGCCACTGAGATTTCTCCTTCACTTGGTGGACCCCACTGTTAGCAGCCCCTTTTCCTGAATGCTCCTTTTGAGTATTCACCGAGATAGCAATGCTGGTGGGTATGGACTGGGCTCCTCTAAGAATAGCCCTGGACGTGGAGAAGATCCACGCAAGATCCCATCTTGAGCTGTGTCCAGAGTGGCAGAGCCAGCATGGAGCTCATTGCCAGAAATCGCAGATGAGGCCTGTGTGTCACACTGTGGGAAGGGACAGCCACTGAAGAATTTTATTCCAGACTTACACTTTGGATAGATCACTTTGTAGGGGAGGGATGCTGAGGTAAATTCGAGGGAGGGCAAGCCCAGTCACACCAAGGGAACAATTTGACACCAGCCCAGGCTGCTGAGCTTGAGAGTTTGGGTTACTTGGTGGTAATAGAGGTGCCAAGGAATAGGCACACTGGAGAACCATTTAAGGGGCAGAATGGGGGCTGGGAGTATAACTCAGTGTAAGGCTCTAGATTTGCTCCCCAGCACTGGAAAAAGAAAAGAGGAAAATAGAATGGGTGGACCTCAGGGACTGATTGTGAGGGGTGGGAAGGAAAAGCAGACCCTGAGGTAGCTCCTGTGGACTGGCATGAGTGGCCAATTGGATGGTGGTGGCCTTCACTTAGATTAGGAGTGCAGGCTGGGGACTGGCTGGCGGAAGGAGGAAGAGGAAATTAGTTTTGGAGTGCTGGGTTTTAAATGCTTTGGGGACATCTAAGTAAAGATCCAAAAGGTACCTGGATAGGATCTGAAGCTCCAGGTGCAGAGCAGAATGGAAGCTCACAGATGGGGCTGGGTAGCACATGGGCAGTGGTGAATGCAGAAAAGTAATGCAGGAGCCTAGTCTGGAAGAAAATGAGTGAGAGGAGGGGTCAGCCAAGGGGAGGAGCTGAGCAATAGCAACCTCACAGGCAGCATCATCCAATAAAACAGAGGTCCTGGAAGCAGAGGTGAGGCTGGCCCCGACAGATGTCAGCACGGGGGTCATCCATGGACATCTTGGCCAGAGTGGCCTCAACAGCATGGGTGGGGGAAGGAATGAGGTGGTAGAGTGGACAGAGAGGAGATCAACCCTAAATCCAACTCTCTCTTCTCCAGTGGGATTTTTGGGGAGCGGCTCCCCCTCCGTTACTACCTTTCAGCTGGAATGCTGCTCAGTGGTCTTTTCACCGCCCTCTTCGGCCTGGGATATTTCTGGAACATACACATGCTCTGGTACTTTGTGCTCATCCAGGTATGATGTTAAGTCATGTACTCAAGACTGTTGCCATCACAGAATGGATCCTAGAGGCGGCCAGTTCTCCCCAGCCACCCTCAGGTATAGCAGGCAAGGACCTGGACTCCCTGCTTGTAGGTCCTGTTTTGCACCCTGACAGCCATGCACTATTGGCTCATACTTCTGCCTTGAGCACTATACTGAGGCCACTTCAGATGCAGAGGCTCGGACTTGGCTCCAATAATCTTGAGCTAGACAAGAAACCAGCTTGTGACAATGGGGTGTATGTGGATGTGTGTGTAAGGGACAGGTTTGCAGGGTGGAATGTGGAGACCCAGGACATTGAACCTCGTCCACCAAGGGTGGTCAAGCAGGGCACATGCCCAGACCTGTTCTCACCCTTGGTCCTCTTTCCTTGCAGATCTGCAACGGACTTGTCCAGACCACAGGCTGGCCTTCCGTCGTGGCCTGCGTTGGCAACTGGTTCGGGAAGGGGAAGTGAGTGTGACAAGAAGAAGGAAGAGTAGGGAGGACCAAGGAGGTCTGGGGCCACTGAGGCAGCCATTAGAGGACCTCAGGGGGCTCAGGGGAAATGATGAGAAAATGCCCGTGTCCTGCTGGTTTTCGCAAGCTGAGATGGGAATGTTTCCAGGCTATAAAGCGGACTGGCTTTCTCACGGATGAGGACTTTACCCATAGTACAGGCAGCCTCAGTTATGTTTTTTCTCATAATAGTTACATAACTGTTTTTGTTTTCTTGAACTGGGTTTTGTGCAAAACAAGTTGCTTCTGAGTAAGATTTTTCACCCTTAGTGTTACTGGCATTTGGAACTGTCCAACACAACGTAGGTATTTAGCGGGACCCTTGGCATCTCCCCAGGAGACGTCAGTAGCAAACCCCAGGGTTGTGACCAAAAAACTCCAGATATTACCGGATGTTGGGGGGGATTGCCCTCAGTTTGAGAGTACAGATTTAGAGTGAAATTAAGGGGCAAAAGAGAAGAAAGAGCAGGGGCTTCACATCTTTAGTGTGGTGAGCTCCTATCTGGATTTGCTCAAGGCACTGGCCAAAGGGAAGGGGACCCCGGCTCCTGCTACCGCCTGCTTGACACCAGCCAAAGCCTCCTCACTGACTGTCTTTCGGCTTTGAGAGTCCCTGTCTTGGGTATGTCCTGGAGGCTGGAAGCAGCCAGTGCTCTGAGCTTGACCAGGGCAATAACTTCTACTTTTTTCTCCTTTCCTTCTCTCCCCTCCAGGCGGGGGTTCATCATGGGCATCTGGAATTCCCACACATCTGTGGGCAACATACTGGGTTCCCTGATCGCAGGCCTCTGGGTAAACAGTCACTGGGGCCTGTCGTTCATTGTGCCTGGCATTATCACCGCTGCCATGGGCATCTTTACCTTCCTCTTCCTCATTGAGTGTGAGTGGACCTCACCCTCCCCAAAGACCCCACGAGTGGGAGAGAGCAGCTGGATGTACTGGGGGGATGGCTGGTCATGGGGTGGGGGCATCAGCTGTGTGACTTGGAGCTTCAGTTTTGTCATTTGTAAAGAAGGAATAACTATACCCTAGGATTTCTGAAGGTTCAAGCGAGACAGTGTCCTCATAGTGCTTGGCCTGTAGTGGGTGCTCAGCCAACACTGGCTGGGTCTAGGAGGGGTGGGAAGGAGCGGATGTAACTGAAGCACCTGATTGCTTACATCCTGTGCTGATGGCTGTTGTCTTCCCCATTCTCTGACAGGCCTGTGAGTTGGGGAGCCCAAGTGTAAGAGCCACTTTGTACCTGAGAGGCAGTCGTGACACAGTCAGTAGAAAAGCCAGCCTAGAACCCTGTCCTCCTGAGCCCCATTGCCCAATCCCTCATGCTGGGAGGCTGTGTGGGAGCTGTTGTGCTGCTCCCCACCACCAGTTTAGGCCCCACGTGAAGTGAGAGAGAGCCTGGCCTCTTGGGAAGCTTCCTAGAGGTCATTTATTTTTTTCAGACCCAGAAGATGTGGACTGCACCCCACCACAACACCATGTGAGTGGGAGTTCTCCCAGCCCTGTCCCGACCCTCCTCCAGTCAGAGGGGGAAGACTGGGAAATAGAGCCAGAGGTGGGCCCTGGGGTTGGGTCCCCAACAACCTGACAGGTCTAGCAGAGGTCCGTCCATCCCTTCGAGGCTGGGAGCCCTAGTCTCTCACCGGGCCATCCCTCCAGCTAGGAGAGGTGGCACATGGGTGTGCCCCAGTGAGGGCTTCTCTCATCTGCTCAGGGTGGGTCAGATGACAGCCAGGACAACCCTGAGGACCCTGGGAGCAGTTCCTACTCTCACAGGGAGAGCAGGATGGAGGCTGCAGCTAGCTGCTCCAAGGAGCCATGCCCTGAGCCTGCCGCCATCAGCTTCCTGGGGGCTCTCAAGATCCCGGTAAGAAGTCTCTGGAATGGAGGGAAGAGAGGGGCTTTCTGAATTTTTCCATAGGGTGTCAGGAGACAAGGTGCTGGGAGTGACTGGTGTTTTCCGTAGGAGAGCCAGCTGCTTGGGGAGGGAAGTGTGGGAGACCTGTCTGGACACAGCAGGCGCATTTCCCCTATTGGGATTGGGTGTCTATTTGAGGTTGCTTTGTATGGGATAATGGACAGTCCTGGGTTGGCACTGAGCTGCCTCGTGGGGCCACCACTGGCTGGAGGATCTTGGACCCCTTTCTATTGTGTTTTCCGTTCCATTCCCCAGGGTGTGATCGAGTTTTCTTTGTGTCTGCTCTTTGCCAAGCTGGTCAGCTATACCTTCCTCTATTGGCTACCCCTCTATATCTTCAATGTAGGTAAGTCCGAGGCAAAGAAGAGCTGAGAGGATGGGGTCTCTGAGGAGCCCCAGGCCACTGCTTGCTGGGGAGGAAGCCCTGGCATGGCTGCATATGATTTCAGTACCCAGGCAGGATTTCAGCTGAGCCTGTCCTAAAACCTGAGATTTGTTCAGTTATTTGTTTAAGTGGGAAGCTCGGCCCTGTGTACCCATCCCCTAGACTCTGACTCCAGCCCTCCCCTGGACCTGACTTGGGCATTTGTAGCGCAAAGCTCTGTTCTGCAATCCTGTCTTCTCCTCCAGCCTGAGTGTAGGGGAAATCCTCTCGGGGCTGCTTGGCTCGCAGGTGTTGGGGCTGGAGTGCTAGGAAAGGTCTTCATGAGTACCTCTCCCAGCCCAGGAAAGGCCTGGTGAGTCACCCCACTGCGTGCAGGTGACCATGGTGCTCTTCTGCCAAGGGGACCTCATAGGGTTGATGTCTTTTTGTTGGGGTCTGCTGGGCTGCACTGGGGGAGCAGCCCCACCTCGTGGGCTACTCTCTTCTGCCCCTGCCTCTGCCCAAGGACGTACAGATGAGGAGAGATGACCTTTGTGGTTGAAAAGGATGTTTCATGTCCACCTGGCCTGGATCTCTGCTTTTCTATAGGTGGGGTGGCTCCATCAAGGAGGGGCCCGTTCCACCTTCCCAGCCCCCATGAGCCTCAAACTCCACCTCTCACCCAGGGCTGCTCCACTCCCTGCCAAGCTTGGGAGGGACAGTGCTGCCTGACCGCTCATGAGCTTGCTCCAAACAGGAGACACAGCAGGGTCTCAGGCTGGCGCTTGCCCCTCCACTCCATACGAGGGGCCCTTCTCTGTGACAGTGTAGACTGCTGGGATGGTTTCATGGACACTGTGACTTTTGTGGCCTTGGTGTTGACTTCAACTATGAGTCAACCTTGGGGATGTGGATGCAAGTCTAGTTCTGGACACTCACCCAGGGCATGAGGTCCCCTGTTTCCCGAATGTCTTCTCCTGGCTCTGTGCTTTAGCAGAGACTTAAGGTGGCTGGGAGGACCTCCTAGAGGGGCCTGCTGCTAGGTCAGGAGCGGAGCAAAGAGAGAGTGCATGGTGGGCTGAAGCTTGGTGAGATCAGTTGTGCTCCAGGAGAGAGATGGCCCCCTGTGGCAGGGTTTTCAGGGGCCAGATCCCAGGCTTGCAAGAGAGGGGTTGTTCTGAGAGGTCAGCATCATCCTGCAGGGAAAGACTGGGGGGCAGAGCAGGCAAGTCCCAAAGTGCCAGACTTATGGCAGCCCTAGCCAAGCCCTGCACCCAGCTCCCTCATCTGAGGAGGTGGTCAGACCGGGTGCGTGTCCTGTAGGGATCCTTCCCAGGGAACTCAGGATGTTTGCCCTGAACCACCGCTTGTGTCTGACCATATATTTGTGTTTCCCACAGCTCATTTTGGTGCCAAGGAGGCTGGGGACCTGTCTACACTCTTTGATGTTGGTGGCATCATAGGTGAGGCCCTGACCTCCTCAGCTGGAGGCTGGCTTCCCTGCTTCTTTGTAGGGTGCAAAAAGAAGGAACAGCCTACTGGGCCATGGGCTCCAGAGAAGAAAGGTGTCTTGAGTGTTTTCTTATTTCTGCTCCTGCCCAGCAGGGTGACTGTAAGAAAGATGGTGTTTGTGTTTGGTTTCCTGCAGGGATGAGTACAGGGGAGGGAGAAACTCTGCCGGTTCTTGGTGGCAGGCTCAGGCCAGGGCTGGGCAGCAGTCGAGGGGTGGTGTGGTCCTCTCTGGGGCCATGTGTAAGTGGCTGTGTGTTGCAGGTGGCATCATGGCAGGGCTGGTCTCTGACTACATCAATGGCAGGGCTACCACGTGCTGCGTCATGCTGATCTTGGCTGCCCCGGTGGTGCGTATGATCTCAAGGGCACAGCACAGGTCTTGTCAGTGGGTACTCAGCCTCTGACTGTGTGCCTGTCTCCACATCTGTGCACACAGCTGTCTTGTGCACACACACACTTGTACATCTATGTGCACATTAGGGAGAGAAATGAGAGTCCACAGAGTAGCAGGAGAGTCCTTGAAGGAGGCCAGGACTCGAGTTTTGGAAAGGGATCAGTGACTGACTTAGTGGAGAAGAGGAAGACCAGCTGCTAAACTTCTTCACCACAGAAAGGGAAAAAGCTTGTTGTTAGACATGAGAGAAGACTTTTTAGGAAAAGGGAAACAACAGATTGCCTTGTTTTAGACCTTCCCTCCCTAGACCCTTAAAGACTGAGAAGTCTGGATGTAAGAGGGAGGAGGAATGGGGTTCCAGATCAGGACAGGGTTGCTCTGGACTCAGGACTTTGGCCCAGCAAAGGGGGCTGAGGTGCAACTCTGCCTCTCTCCCCCTCTCACAGATGTTTCTGTACAATTCCGTGGGCCAGAACGGGATCGCCAGCTCCATGGGTAAGAAGACATGTCCTGCAGGTCCACAGGAAAGACATAACCTTGAGGATCCACAGGCATGGGGACATCAGAGAAGCTGGGAGGGTGGAGGCCTGAGGTGTCACCGCTTGGAGGCTGTGGGTGCCCCTCATCTCTAACTGCACCGTCTCTGCTGCTCCCCAGTGATGCTGATTATCTGCGGGGCCCTGGTCAATGGCCCATATGCGCTCATCACCACAGCTGTCTCTGCTGACCTGGTAAGTGAGCCATCCCCAGGGCCCAGGGGCTGCTCTGAGGGTCTTCCCAGAGCCTCTGAGTCCAGCCCTTTCCCCTTTCCACCCCTGCAGGGGCGAGACCCTCAAAGTCCTTCAGAACTCACCATGGGCTCCTCTTTTCTCTCAACCTCAAGCCACAATTTCTTCTTTCCCTGAGTCAACCTCTCCCTGGTCCTGCTGGGTGCTGCTGCTCAGCTGGGCCCCACAGTCTGCTCTCTCCCCAGGGAACTCATGAGAGCCTGAAGGGCAATGCCAAGGCCCTCTCCACCGTCACAGCTATCATCGACGGCACTGGCTCCATAGGTCTGTGAACCTGGGCCTCCCCTTGGGCAGACCCTTTGGTATGCTGTCCTCTGGCAGGCAGGGAAGTGTGGACCCATCTCACCTGGCTACCCTCCATACAGGTGCGGCCCTGGGCCCCCTGCTGGCTGGGCTCATTTCCCCCACGGGCTGGAACAACGTCTTCTACATGCTCATCTCCGCTGACATCCTGGCCTGCTTGGTAAGAGTTCTTGGGGTACACAGATGGGTACTGGAGGTGCTCTGTCCTGCCACACTGGCATTCTGGAGGGCCAAAGCATCCAGTCTTCTGGGACAATGAGAACAGCTGCCTTTGCTCAGAACCACTTGCTTCTCGGGGTGATCCCCTGTCCAGTGAAACTGTGCAACCCCTTTCTCTGCTGCCAGCCCCCTGCTCAGCTGGACCCGGGAGCTGTGTGCTGGTGCTCATGGTGCTCTCCCTTCACTTGTGCCTTGGACTTCCCACAGCTCCTGTGCCGGTTGGTGTACAAAGAGATCCTGGCCTGGAAGGTGTCCCTAAGCAGAGGCAGAGGGTGAGTCCACCAGCAGCTGAAGGCCCATCTCTCCCAACCTTACTTCCTTTGGGAACCCACCCAGGGCTCAGCCACCCTATACTCAGTCTGAGGCTGGTTTAGCTCAGACCCCAAGGACTTTGAGGCAGCCCTCCCAGTGGGCAGGGCGGACCGCACCCCATCCCAGCCGCACTAACCTGTCCTCTGTTGTCCCATGTGTCTCCGTAGCTCTAGTCTGGCCCTAACCCACCCGCGATAGTATTTTCAAGTCCCATGACTTTTGTGAGTATTTTCTTCAAGTCTGTGACTAATATGTCATTAGAGATCATGGGCTGTATGCAAATCCTCTCTCCTCAGTATGATTTTTTCTCCAACTTTCTCTTTTTTCTTGGGTGCCAGGTCCAGAGACTCAACCCGGGCAGAGCATGGTACTTGAGAAGGGTTTCTCAGGAGGTCTGAGATACCACACAGGGTAGCAGCCTCTCCCCTGAGGGACACACCCTTAGGACAGAGGGCCCAAAGGTGGGAATCCTTTTCCCACTGAACTCAAGCTGAGCTGCAGGTGCCTCCTGAAGTTCAGAAACCAAGTTTTTCTGGCCCCTCTGCCTGGGGTGTGCAAAGAAAAGCAACTACCAATCAGAGCCTCTGAAACAAAATTTGAAGCAAGTGTCCATGCCTGGCCTGGTGAGCTGTCTGCCTGGTGTCTCTTGGTGGTGGGTGTGGGGACAGAGTGGCTGAGCTAGGGGCTGGCCAGAGGCTGAGCTGCTCACTGGTGCTGGTGGTTGGGTGACTCTCCCTGTGGCCTTTCTGGCTCCTTCTGAGCAGGAGCCTTTTACTAATGAGGAGCTGGATGGAGCCTGGACCTGGATGGGATGGTAAATATGAGAAGAACCCCTGGGGCAGTGGTAGTGAACCTATGTCAAGTGTGCCCCAGCGGGCTGTTGGTATTACTGAAAGCTCTAAAGGGTTCCCCATCACTCCCCTGGGGTCATGGTAACCGAGTGGTATCTGGGGAAGTACTCCATTTTAGGAAGGTATCATTATGAGGAGAAAAGTTGAAACCAGGAAGCAACACTATAAGCAGGAAACATTCATAGTGTCTGTCCTGCCTTGTTCTGTCCTGAAGGAGGGGACCGGGGAATCAGACAGCCTTGGTTTTTTTGTTTCTGTTTGTTGGTTTGTTTTACTGGTGCTAAGGATGGAACTGAGGCCCTTTCCCATGCTAGGCAAGCACTCCGCTATTAAGCAACACCTCCAGCCCATGATTGGACAGCTTGGTTTATTTCCTTCCATTTGAGGGATTCTGGGAGGGGAAGAAAAGAAGCAGAAAGGGAAAAGATGGACTATTTCATGAGCGTTGCTCTCCTCCTGGAATGGAGCGCAGCCTTAGATACTGTAGCTCTCTCTGTTCTCAGCCACTTGGAGTCAGGTGCTCTCAGGGGGTAGTTCTGATCCCGATAGACCAAAAATGCCAAACCCAGGACTGTGGGGTTGGCTTTTCCAGCACTGCTGAGGTCCCAAGCTGGGCCTCCTCTATGGAAGGCCTGTGGGGGTGTGCAGGGATTTTCTGGAGCAGAGAGCTCTGGGGTGGGGGGATCTGGAGTCCCCGGACAATCCTGGCTCAGACCGTGGGTGCACCCCCAGGTCCTCTTTGTCCTTGTGCACAATGGGAACGCTTATCCCTCAGCATTTGGCAGAGTTGATCTGAGGCTGACATGAGATGGAATATGTGAAAGGGCTTTGTAAAGCTTCATGTGTGGCATCAACATTTTAAAATTTTTTGGTTTTCTGGTTTATTGGCTTATTTATTGGTCCTTGTACAAGAGGTAAAAGGGAGCCCTGGTTACAAGGAGCAGAGATGAATGGCAGAGCTTATTAAATTGCATCTCACCTTCTCTTCCATCTTCTCTCTCTTCTTCATTGCAGCTATAAAGAAATATGAGCCTCAACTGGAAGTGAATCGTGGAGGGTCCCCACTGGGTCCCCAAACAGCTCCCCATGGGAAGACAACGGAAACTTCCACTGAGGGGAGAAGCAAAGACTCTCGATCTAACCCCAAACAGCCAAGCCCAACCCATAGGGCTGCTAAGGGTGTTGAAGACTTGCCATGGAAGGGGACTGCCAAGTATGAGGAAATGGAAGACTCAGGGCCTGAGTGCTGGGCCTGCCAGCACAAGGACTGGGATCAGAACACATGCTCAGTCTCCTGCTTGCTCAGATTCCCAGGCAGAGGCAGAGGCTCTCTAGGGTCAAAGGTGCATCTCTCCTTCCCGAGTTAGATTTTAATCTCTGTAATCAGCCTGTGCCTATAGGGGGCATCTCACCCCGTTTCAAATGTGCCCGACCTCTCTTTGTCCCTTTGTCAGGAGCCAGTCTTCTCTGTGTATTTCCCCAAGTTCGACCCTCTTCTTCTATCCTCCCTTTGATCTGTTTATAACTCCCTCTCTGGCTTTGATTAAAGTATTGTGACTGTTCTTCCAGGGCTGAGACTAGGGTGGGGCCAGGCGGTACCTCGGCAGGCACCCGATGTCAGGGGCTCGCTGGCTCGTGCTGTGCCTACCCTGAGAGTGAACCTCCCTTGCCTCACCCTGGTTCTCAGCCCCTGACAATGTCTCAGTGGCTGGTGACATCAAGGTCAGTGCTGTGGGGACTGACAGGGGTGAGCATGACTGAAAATACCCTCATGTAAATTAAGCATTTTGAGAATGAAATCCCATTGGTTACTGAGTGCCCACTGCATGCCAGTGCTGCTGTAGGAATGAAGGGGACAATGGACAGAGAAAGGACTTATGCCTTGAGCACTGGGGGCACAAGAAATGGTGATGCTGCCTGGCCCGTTGAGCAGCTGCTAATGTGCAGTTCCTTGGAGGCACCTGCAGCACCCCTACCAGTGTCCTGATGCACGCAATCCCTCCACCCCACCCCGGATTGTGACATGCCAGGCTGGCTCCTGGTGTTTCCACCTGACCTCTTCAGTTGCCCATCAGCACCATGCAGACTTTCTTTGCCAACTGAGCCTGTGCTCATCCTTGGTAGGGCTTGGTATGGCAGCAGCATGTGGGGTTCACACTGGTGGTTGAGGCAGGGTCCTGGGGCCACAAGATTGGCGTGCAGGCGCTGGTGACCACCAGCATGACCATGACACCCATGACTTGGAGCACACAGGGAGTCAAGAGTCCATGCTAGATACAATCATTGTATTTATTAGGATGCTGCATGGCAGGTGTGTTAGCTGAACATGTCGGCCTCAGCAGTGAAGTGGGCTGTATGCTGTGTGATGATAACTCAGTAAGCTCCATATGCACGATGCTCACTTCAGCTCTGAAAGTAGGAGTCTTCCAGCGACCTCTAAGTCCTCAGAGTCCTCCATAGGAGCTGTGATGTGTGGCTTCGTGCTCAGTTTCTGAAGACCAGGAAGAACTATGACATCATCACTTAGGAGGGACCCGCTGAAGGAGACGCTGTGTTACTTCTCTAAGCCACTAGATGGCGATATAATCCCGTGGTAAAACCCAGCATGGCCTCTGTTGCTGTCCTGCTTTTGGAAAGGAGATAGGAGAGGTTCCCTTTGGCCAACTTTGCTCCATGAAGGTCAAGGTAGGAAGGATGACTTTTTTGAAGCCTTCTCTTCCTCAACCTCACCACTTACGGCCTCTACATCTGTTTCCTCATCAAAAAATGGCAATAACATTCCATACCTCACAGAATTGCTGTGAAAGGTGCTAAGTATTAAATGCACTTCCGGCCTTAAGGAGCTAGTCTCCTCAGGGGACAAGATAGGGGATATGAAAAAGTTAAGAACATAAGAAACGTAAAAAAAAAAAAAAAAGAAGAAGAAGAAGCAACGGAGGTAGTGACTCACAGTGAGAGCACTCCCACTGTCAGTCCAGCCCTGACGAGATGGGCTGGCAGGGGTGATCCCAGAGCAATTGGAGGAATCAGTGTGTGGCTTGGGCCTTGGATGACTGGCTTGATAAGGCAGTGAGGGGAGTGAAGGGGGGAGTGAGAATGAGCACTCGCCATGCCCCTGGGAAATGGAGACAAACAGCTCCTACCAGCAGAGAAGCTGGCACTAGAGAGGTGGGAGAGGCCAGCTGAGGAACGAGGGCTTCCGCTGTGGGTGGGAGCTGGACGGCGGGGGGGGGGGGGGGGGCGCAGCCCTGAGCTCTGTCCCTTTTGCACTGACCTCCCAGCTCCAGGCTCCCTGCCCCTCAGCTGGGCACTGAGTGTTCACCAGAGGCCTGGTACCTGCCTTCTCTCTGGGCCCTCACACTCACATGGGGCTAATGGAAGAGCATTACGTTAATTAGTTATTCATTTAATTTAACTTCACATTTGGTCTCAATTAAGCTTAAAGTGTTCTTCCTTATAGATGCTACAATAGCACTTGTAATTAAAAAGCAATAACTCTTTGCGTTTCTCCTTTAGAGATCCATTGGGAGGTTGGGCTAGTGTGGGGGTGGGGGAAACAAGAAGCAGTGGAAAGAATGGGAAAGAAGCTCTTGATAAAGTTTAAATTGGGAAGCCACCACTAAGACCCAAATTGGGAGGAAGGAATTCAGGATGGCCTGGGGGTCTGGGGCGGGGCGATTTGCTGGAGGAAACTGAGAAGTGGATAAAGTAACAGATGTTGCACATGAAATTGTGGGGACAGGAAGATGGTGGGGGTGGGGTGGAAAGAGGTGACCCTTACAGCTGGAAGACGGGGCTGTGCAGTATATGTATTCTGTGGTAGGTGGAACGTGCCCCTGCCCAGTCCAAGACAGCCACATGCTAATTCCCACCTCCAGTAAATATATAACTTTCCCTGGCGAACAAGACTTGGCCAAGGTGATTTAAGGATCTCCAGATGGGGAGACTGCCCTGGTTTTTGTCAGGGAGACCCATGGAGCCACAAGGTTCCTTATAAATCACACAAGGCAGGAGCGTCAGAGGCTGGAAGATGCTACACTGCACCAGCCAGGGGATGCGAGTGACTTCTATGAGCTAGAAAAGCCAAGAAAGTGGATTCTCCCTTAGAGTCTCCAAGTCTTGTCTTTAGTCCCATAAAACCCATTTCTAATTTTGATCTCTAGAACTCTAAGATAAATTTGTGTTGTTCTAAATCACTCTAATGGTTATAAGTTACAACAGAAATGGGAAGCTAATACTCACAGTAAATCTGGGAAATGATCAATTTAGACAGGAAAACAATGAAATCCCCAAAGCTTAAAAACAAATAGGGAGGCAGCCATGTAGCATAAGCACAGAGTCCTTTATATCCTTCAGGAAAACTCAGTCTACTACTGTAGCTGCTCAATTGTTTGGTGCTTATCAGTAAGGGGAGGTCAAAGTCTAACAGAACAGAGACCTGCCAAAAACACAGGTTTGATCAGTGAAGTTGTCTCTGAGGTCCCACTTGTCTTTTCACTGCTTTGCCCCAGACTCTTATCTAGTTCCTAAAATTCTGGAATTTCCACCAGTCAGCTGCTTCTCCTTGATGTTTTTATCAAGCGGATTCAAATTGCCTGATCCTGGTCCCTTCTAGTCCTGTTTTTGTCTTACATAGCAACACAGACTAATAGAAAGGAGTAAACAAGGAGCCAAACTGCCTGACCTCAAATCCTGGCCCCTGCCTCCCCTTTAGAGCGGTCTCAAGGTGCCCAGCTCACCAGTCTGTGCTGCGCCCCTCTGTGAAGTGGGAATGGTAAGAGGACCTACTTTGCTGGGCTAATGCATGATGACAGGAGTTACTGCTTACAACCTACTTAGAAAAATACCGGGCACATGTTTGCTAAATGTAATAAAAATTGTGATTTCAGCATGTGAAGTGTACTTCTTTCTAAGTTTTGGGATGGATCTGGAGATTGAAGGCTGAACTCTATGAACTATAAAAGCCTCTCCAATCCTCAGTTTTTATGCTCCTATGAGGATAATCAACACTTTTCCAGGTTCCTTTCCATACGGCTCTGATTCCCACATCTGGAAACTTGTTTCTGTATAACTACAGGCAGATACTTAAAGTTTTAAGTTAAGGAGTTGAAATAAAATGTTTGTTATTTGTACTATCAATGTTAATTAGAATTTTTTAATGGAACTTTTTTACCTTTTAAGATATAAATTGAGGAAATGAGCAGGTATAAATAGCTAAAATATAGCATTAACCAATGAAAAAAATGAATTGTTTGAAAGCCAAAAATGATCTGTAAACCAAGAAATGAGATGTGAGGGATCCATTTGGGAGGCTGGGCTGGTGTCACATTTTGAGTACTACTGCTAACTAGCTATGAAGGTTTTAAAATGCCTTTCTGTCTTTTTCTGTTTCTCCTCTGCAAAATAATGGCAGCAGGTTTCTTTTTACACTGAGAATAAAACAGAAATGCTTCAGCTGCAGCACCGATGAAATAGAGTCAATAAAAAAAAGTTTATGTCTTGACAGAACAAGAAACAGATTACTTTGTTAGAATAAAAACATGTTAAAGTAACTGGGATGTCTTCATCCTGAGATGGAGTTAGGGAGACAGGCGGGACAGGCTGATCCAGCGATTGGCTGGGGCAGGACCACTGCTCTGTGCCTGACAGGCATGCGACTCTGTGTGTCGTGTGAATGAGCACTAGGCATTCCCCAGTGCCCACAAGTCATACACTTGTGATGCATTTGTACCTTAAATATCAGGTAACCTGCATCAAAAAAGGAATATTCGTATTACTTCTATTTTTATAAATGAGAAATTTAAGGAACTTATGAAGGAATTGCTAAGTGCTTTGCTGGCTTGAGAAACTTCTAGAACGTAACACAGAGCACCACCTAAAGGATCAAACAAACATCTCTATTTGGGGGGAGGGGCAAAGGGGTGAGGTGGTGTTCTTTTAATTTAGCTTGTCAGGAGACAAGTTTGGAAGGCTACAAAAGAAACCATTTGCACAGAGGAGCCTGCATGTACTCTCCCTCCCAACTTCTAAACAGTAGGGCTCACCAGTCTCTAGGGAGAGGGAACAGAACAGCAAAACCTACCCTGAAGCCAACTGACCCCAAAATAGTGAAGGAAACACTAAGATGATTTCTATTTAGAGGAGGGCTCCAAGTCTGCAGGAAGACCATGACATGGGGCGCCATCTCAGACACTGACTATAGATGCACCCCATGCCCAAGTATCCAAAATGTACTATGAGCTCTCTCAGCCTTCCACTTCTGGGACCCACCCCATGGAGTTTTGTTCCAGGATCACATATTATTTTCTAGAGATGCAGGAAGAAATAATCTATCATCCATTTCATCGCATCTGGTCATTACAGACCCAGGAACTACAGAAGGCAGGCCTAGTTGAAATACACTGTACAAAGTGTATTTTTTCCTCAAAGCCAGCCTTAAAACACAAATTTGTCAGTCACATCAGGTTTAAATATTGCAGCATTAATAGTGTTGTTTGAGAAGGAATTGTTTTTCCAAATTTAACACATTTTTCTCCATGTAAATAATCACCTCTTTACTATTATTCAATAGTTGCACACCTTTTTTGGAGAAATAAGAGCTTTCCCAGAGTTGCTTTTTCAGCAAGTATCTCAGGAAAAGGTGCAAGGACCACGTGTGGTTGTTAGAAGGCAGCGTCCCACTGCGGCAGGCTCCAAATTTGCACAGAGGTGGGACACCTGGAAGCTTCAGTGTGCATGTCAGAGAGGCACCAGTGAACCGCAAGTCTGCCCTGTTTTCCCTTCTCTTCTCTCCTGTGATAAGCTTGGAGGGGTGATTCTTCTCTTATCTATGGGCCTAAGAAACGATTTCCTTTCTTGGTCTTCTTTAGACCATAATTTTAAGTGACATAAATCAGACACACAAGTTTAAATATCACATTGTTTCTATAGTGTGAGAAATCCAAGAGGTAAATAAGGAGCAAATGGAGGATAGATATTGGGAAGTAGGAAGAACATATTCAAATGGGAAGGAGAACAAGGGAGTGGGGAGGGAAAAGGGATTTTTAAAAAAAGAGAGAGAATGGAAGGAAACAAATGGGAAAGCTTTTGTAAATGGGGAGGGGAATAGGGAAAAAAAAAGACATACTATATACAGGTACAAATTCTCTATGATGAACATGATCATTATGTATGGTAAATATGTGCTGATAAAAACATAAATAAAAAAGAAATATTTTAAAAACTGGGAAAAAATGACTTAAGACTTTCTGAATAAAGCTTTCTCTGCAAGCCTTTCCCAAACTGAGGAGCTAAAGGAAACAATTTAAGTGGAGGGGCAACTCTGCCTGACACTCACCAGTCCAGGACTCTTGCTAGACACCAGCTCTTGCCTCTTGTCATTTAGGGCTGAGCCCCTCAGGGGAGACAGGACTGGGGACCTCTCTATCGTGACAATAGGATCCAGGACAGAAAGCAAGGAGAAGTGGCCTTAATCTCCCTCAAGCTCTCAAAGTTCTACAGAGCTCAGTGGGTGGAAGGTTGACTGACTGTCAATTTGAGTAAATAATGCCCAACTAAATTGGCTCAGCATAGTCTTGGGTGTGGAAGACCCACCCTAGGGAGGATCATCACCAGAACGCTATAAAAGGGAATTGAAGAAGGAAGGATTGATTTTGTTTCCCTTGGAAGAGCTCCAGTCTTAGCTTTCACATTGGACATCATCTCCTGGCTTTCAGTGCAGACCCTTCAGCCTCCTGATACAGACTCACATGGGACACTACATGGAGCTCCAGGCTGGACCACAGCCCCTTCATTTAGTGACAAATTTCACTGAGTTTGGGAGATTAGACAAGTATAAGAATCTAATGTTGAGAATGTACATTCTTAACTAGCTTGGAGAAAGCACTACAAAGATAAAAACACAAGATCACAACCCCTAAAGGACTCCTCCAGTAATTAAATGAGGCACACAGAGGCCACAGATACTAGAAGAAAAACAACCCAGAGATTTACGGCAGCAAGACGGTCACCCACCATTTATATGCCTTCCCTCTAATTCCCAATCAAACTTCAAATATAAAAATTCCAGCTTCAGAAAGCTGTGGCTAAAAGTTTGATGCGAAAGTCAGCTGTTGGGTGTTGTTTATTGCTTTATTAGAGAAAGGGAAAGTGACTCCTATTACCTTTATAGAGTTCCGTGGAATTATATGCAAAGTGGTCGATAACAACATCTAAATAAGCCTTCCAAATTATCACATTAAAATAACTTTAACATTTGAGTACTTTCCTTTCTAAGTGAGTTTAACTTCATCATTAGGAATCTCACATGCACCTGTAATCCCAGCAGTTGAGAGGCTGAGTTGGGAGGATAGCAAGTTCAATTCCCACCTGGGCAACTTAGCAAGCCCTGTCTCAAAAATAAAATTCAAAAAGTAAAATAAATAAATAAATAAATAAAAAGCTGGGGATGTAGTTCAGTGTGAAGGCCTCAGGTTTATTTCTCAGTACAAAAAAAAAATTCACACACTCTTACCAAAAGGACCAGATTCTTCTACTAGACAGCAGAAGCCAAAGTACTCCAAAATCCACTTACTAGTAGCTATTGAAAATCTGCTCTGAGCAGATGACTGCTTCCCTTTCCAAACAGATGAAATTCCTGAAGTACAGATAGTAAGATGACAACAAGCAGGTGAGATTCTGCCCCACAGGGACAATTTTACAACCCCGTTTCTAGAGTCTAGGGCTCACCACAGTTATCTAAGTGAAGATGGACTCTCCCCTGCTCTTAAGACATGAAGGCTGTAAAAACAAGGCTCTTCAGAGTGACTTTCGGCTCATCGATGGCATCCACATGCAGCACAGGGGGCCAGGGTCTCTGCTTCCTGGACAGTGCTCAGGAGGACCGCAGTGGTTTGGCAAAGACCGGCTCCAGGACATGATGAGTTAGAACCAAGAAGAGGCTCCCAAGGAAGATGGCACTGAGGAAAGCCAGCAGGACATAGCGCCCAATGAAAAAGGCATCCACAATCTGGGGGAAGAAAGCATCAAGATGAAATCCCTACCATGTCATCGTCTGGGCTGTATTAATCTGAAATCTGTGATGAATGCACTGAAAGTCTGTTCATCCACATGTGGAACTTCCAGTAATATCTTGCCCTGAACCTCCTCTGCAAATACATAAGAAAGGGTTTCTTTCCCTCAACTCCTTGAGTAGGTGATACAAAGGATTACTAAATGCAGGGAAGGAATACCTCAATTTAGGAGGTTTATAAATGCTTTGAAGTTCCTGCATGAATTCTTTCATGTTCTGAAATCAGTTACCTGAAAGAGTTAATAGGTAGCTTACTTGGTCCTAGGAAAGCTCATAAACATACATTAAAATACAATAATATAACAACACCCCTGCACACAGGACCCAACCCTAAAAACCACCAACCCATTGCCATTGACAAAGGTTTGTTTTCAAAATGAGATGGTGCCTCTCTATGGCTGTCATCAGAAGAGCTCTGAACCTTAACATTTGTTACCCAGTATCCTAAGGGAGAGAAAAAATGGACATTTGCCTGAGATGGGAAAATATTTAAAAGGATAAGGAATTTGCCTCATGATATGGTAAACCAGTCATACCTGATGCCCTAATTCTACTCATCTTTGCTGACAAAAACATGTAACTGGTGTTGGCTCTACCTGTTTACCTGCTGTCCACCCCCAGAACTCCACTCTCCCCAGAGCCAAATGGTGGTGCTTAAATTTGGACAGGAAAACACAATTTAATGTATAGCAACACAAACCAAGTGACTGTGACTGGCTGACTTTACTGAAGCTTTGAAAACCCATAGGTAGAAGAGAATCCAAAATAACTGAGAGGTAACAGTCACAGACAGAATAATGGCCTAAAGATGTCCACATCCCAATCCCCAGAAACAGAATATGTTAGATTACACAACAACAGGAATTAAATTACTAATCCACTGTTCTTAAAATAGGAAGGTTAGCCTGGAGTGCCCGATCCAGGTGGGCCCAATGTTCTTAAGTTAAAGAAAGAGATGTAAAGATGGAAGCAGGACCAGAGATGCAAGTTGTGCTGCTGGCTTGGAAGATGAAGAAGGAGGACGGCTCTAGCAGCTGGACAGTGAGGAATCGGTTTCTCCCCTGGAACCTCCAGAAGGAACGAAGCCTTGCAGACCCCTTGCTTTGAGCCCAGTGAGACTTAGTTTGGACTTCTGCAAGACTATGAGACCACTACATTTGCAGTAATTTGTTTCTGCAGCAACAGAAAACTAATACAGTGTTGACAGACAAGGTATCTAGCAAACCCAAGCACTGAAAGGATCACTGAACTCCACAGGCACCAAGATGGCTGCAGACTCCCCAGCAGCTCTGGAGAGCACCCCAACAGTCAACTTCCGGCAAAGGTCAGTTTGATATAAAAGCTTTAACATAACTTTGACCTTGGCTCCAGAACTGAAGGAGTCTCTCAAGGCCGGGCTACATGTTTGCTCGTTCGACTGTTTCACTTTTTAATTAGCCAATTAGCAGGCCTTGGGTGCAGAAGGCCCAGGTCATGTATTATTGATACAGTATTGAGCCGGGCTACTGCAAGGGCCGGATCTCAAAACCTGAAAATGAGGTCTCCAATTTGGCAACCATGCTGACAAACACATTTTGCTCAAATTCAATTTTCTCTGGAGTCTGAAAATCAAATGTTGGAGAACAGACCTTGATTTCAAAACCGTACTTGCTTGGTGCCATCTAGCCAGTCACATCTACTCAGTGTATAACTATACAGCTGATGTCACTTTCTACCCTTAAAGACAAAGACACTGAGGTGAGAATGTACCCCTCACTCGTACACACGGTACTTACACCTTCAGAGTAGTTTCCAAATGCAAACAAAAAACCAACATCCATGGAAATAATTCCTTGAATTAGTGTGGGATTATTTTCCTTGAGTTTTCAGAACTAATTTCCTTCCTTTTTCCATGCTTTAGTTTCTAGGTAGACTTGGAAGTCTGTGTCTAGTATAATCTAAAAGTTATATAACTTTGTGTATAGTTCTCTAGTATCACACTGGTAGCCTGTGAGTTCTCTGGGGTGGGATCTGCTATTCTGTTGACACTGCGGATTGTTTTAAGACAGATCACAGTTTGAGTCCTTGCTCTGTCTCTTTATGTGTATATGTGACCTGTCAGGTTACCTTAATCTCTTACAGCCTCAGCATCCTTACCTATAAAATGGGGATAATAAAAGCGCCTATGTGACACTACTTAGGGCTTCCCGGGGTTTATTCTTTCTTTTCTTTTTTTTTCCCTCCGATACTGGGGAACAAAGTCAGGACCTTGTGCTTGTAAGGCAAGTGCTGCACCCCTGAGCTAAATCCCTGGCCCTGTCCTTCGGTTTAAATGAGATGGTGCAAACATGTTTATCATAGAACCTGGCACATAGCAATCCTTTAAGAAATGTTAGCTATTATAAAAATGGAGGTTGAGAGGAAAGAGGCTATGAGCAGGAATAATGGGGCAGAAGAGATCAGTAGCCTTAACCATCTCCTATTGGTTTGAGACCAGCTGTGCTTCGTCAAGCCGGACCACCACATCAGGGCTGAGCCAGGATTGGCGGTGTCCCCAGAAAAGGACAATGAGGGGTGATGAAAGCTCACTCACGGAGGTGGGAACTGGCAGATATGGTCAATGAGGACTGAGGAGTTGTCAGTATCAAGTTCATCTATAGCAGTGATGGCAAAACTTTTAAAGCTTTCAATGATACAAACAGCCCACTGCAGCACATGTGCCGCCACTGATCTGTAGGATGTTTTTTTTTTTTTGGCACTACTGAGGATTGAACCTGGGGGTGCTCTACCACAGAGCTACATCCCCAGCCCTTTAAACAAATTTTTATTTTGAGACAGGCTGTCACTAAGTTGCTCAGGCTGGCCTGGACAACTTGTGATCCTCCTGATTCAGCCTCCCAAGGAGTTGGGATTAGAGGTGTGCATTATCATGCCTGGCTAAATCCATGTATATCTTTACCTTCTGCTTTCCACAGAGATGTTCCTCTTCCTCTACTGCTCTTATCTATGGAAACAATTCTCTGTCTATCAAAGGTGGAAAAGTATACCCAGGGAAATGGAAAGGCATGTCAGGGGACCGCGGGCAGTTTAAGGGCTTGGGCCCAGGATCTAAAGTTCTGAGCCAAGGCTACAGGAACAGGAACGCCTCACTTCAGAAGTAGGTCTGTTCCCACTTCTAGTTCATTTTCTCTTTCTCCGTCCTCGTAGTAGGAGCTGGCCTTTTGACACATCATTATAAACTTGATGCAAGTTAGAGATGAGACTAAATCAGACAAACCACTGCCTGGCAGTGTTACAGGTGGAAGTTACAAGATTTCTTCCCTGGATGACCGGACAAGGGGCTTAAAACTCTCCCTGATCTTTTCCCCATAGTTGTCTGAAAATTACAATTCTGACGCACCACAGGTCACAGGGCAGAATGGAGGTTAGGACCTGGAAGCACAGTACTAAAACCAACAGCTTTACCTTCATTTCGACTCCTGGGGCTGGAAATTCACTGGCTCGGGGAAAGAGTAACAGAACGGATGTGATGATCAGAGCACCGAGGAACACAAAAATGACAGAGAACCTGTGGTCAGAAAGATGAGTACTGAAAGCACTGTTAACAGTTCCTTCACTAACCAGTTAGGCCAGGACTGGCTCCTCCTGGGGGGCCAGGACTCTGCTTCTGTCCCTTAATAATGCCCAGAGGCCTGCTGTCCACAGCCTTCTCCACACTGAGCCTCTCCAGATTCTCCAGACAGGCACCCGTTGGGTGCATGCCTGTTTCTTCTGGATAATGTCAAATTCCAACAATGGGAATTCATAGTTTCTTTTGTTTCTGCCTGAAATCATAATCAAGAGAAATCAAAGTAGTCCCTCCTCATGTTCATGTCAGTTGTTTTTAGACCAGAACACTTTAGTATATGCTGTAACTCTGCTTCTCACTGACACAGACTCACCAGAGTACAACTCTGCCATATTTTCAGGGTCAGTTTATGGCCTAAATCTGTTCTACAAAATCAGTGCCTGATATAAAGGGCAGATCCAACCCACAGAATGCTTCTGTAGTTTCCCCTGGCCCAGGTCTAGAGTCTTAGGGACCAGACTAAGTATGTATATCATCAATCTTTACAATTAAGAAAAACTCCCATGTACAACTCCAGGAAATTCAATAGGCAGTGAAAGCAGATTTTCTTGTCATCTCTGTTTCCCCCCATCTTCTCCAAAGTAAGAACTGAAAAATACACTTCCCTTCTCCTCCCACCTCTGCTTCAGAGCATAAATAACACAGTTAGTGCTTATGATAAGAGGTTAAAATGCAACTCATTCAAACTGCCAGTAATTACAAAAATGATCTTCTGAATTCTAAATGTTTAATGAGCGTCAGCGATTTTGCCTCTAATTGCTTTTACCTAGGACTCCCAGCTGGAAAGAACGCCTTACCTAGCTATCCCAGAGGCTCTGGATAACAGCACACACAGCAGCAGCACCAATACCCAGAGCAGGGCTAGGATGAACACGCCGGCACCCACTCCCAGCACCATGCCCGCCATCCTGGGGAGGAAGGCATCATCAGCTCCCGCCTGCCTGAGCCCCACCCGTGCCCACGCCCAGCACTGAGACAAGTACAGAAAGCCCGAGCTCCACAATATTGCAAGTCTTTAGCTCTCAGCAGTGTCCCATCCTGGAAGCCCTGAATGGGAATCAGAACTTGAGAACCCAAAGCCTTTTTTTGTGGTGGACACTGAGAAATTGCCCTCTGCTCTGTTGTGTCATTTAAATGTGGTCTCTGGGTTCCAGGTTGACTTCTTCCTCCTGCCCACAGTGGGAAGCTAAACTCTGCCCACTACAAAACCCTCATCGGGGACTGGTAGAAGGTGCCAGGGCTGGGAGCTTCAGCACCAAAGCAGAAGCCGAAGCTCACCAGTTAAATTCATGGTGTGGACTTTGACTCACCAGGCAATCCCAAGACAGGAATTTTCACTGTGTTGTCAGAGTTCTTGTTCACAAAAGGAAGAAAATGTCCAGTCCTTAAAGAGGAGGAAGAATAGCCATCAATATTTTTGGACACTGATTATGTGCGAAATATTTTATAAACATGTCTTGTATAATCATAGCAAGAAGCTCCTGAGGAAGATATTATTATATCCATGTATAATATCCATTATATAGAAGATGTCAGTGCAGTGTAAGTAAGGGGTGTGGGTTTATTTCCTAATTAGTGGCCTGCGACAACAGAAATTCATTCTCTCACTGTTCCTGAGACCAGAAGTCCAAAATACAGACGTGGGTAGGGACACGCTCTCCAAGGATCTGGGGGGACCCTTCCTGGCCTCTTCAGCCTCCAGGCGTTCCTCGGCTTGTGACACAATTCCAACGTGCCTCCGTCTCCATCCACATGGCCTTCCTGTCTCTGTTTTCTTCTTGTCTGTCTATTAAAAAGGCATTTTTCACTGGACTTAAGTTCTACTAGAATAACCTGGTATGATCCTATCACCAGATTCTTTTTTTTAAACATCCTTTTATTGGTACATTTTAGGTATACAATATAATGACATTCATCATTGGAAATTTGCACTATTACATAATCTCTCTTGGTTCTTATTTTTCCCCATGCCCCTGCCCTCCCTTCAACCCCTCCATCCCTCCCTATTTACAAAGACTTTGTTTCCTTTTTTTTTCATTTTTTCATATTTTTCCTTTCTCCCACTTCCCCTTTGCCCCTTTTCTTCCTATTTCACATTATCTATTATACCTTTTAGTCCTTATTTACACTTTCAGTTTCTTACTCTGGAGAAACTATTCAGGATTTACACATGTGTGTCCTGTTTATTTCACTTAAGAGTATCACCTCAATGTGCATCTGTTTAGCAATAAATGTCTCTAATTTCTCATTTTTCATGGCTGAGTAGTACTCCATTTTATTTAAAAACCCCACATTTTCTTTATCCAGTCTCCAGTTGATGGGCATTTGGGCTGCTTACAAGTTTTAGCTATTACAAATTGTGCTGCTATGAACATGGGTACACACATATCACTGTGGTATGATTCTTTTAAATCTTTGGAGAAGATACCCAGCAGGGGAATAGCTGGGTCAAATGGGACTTCCAGTCCTAGTTCTTTGAGGTATCTCCATACTGATTTCCACAGTGGTTGCGTAAGTCTACACTCCCACCAGCAATGTAGCAGGGTTCCTCTTTCCCCACAGCCCCACCAGGATTTGTTATTGGTTGATTTCATGATAGCAGCCATTCTTTCTGGAGTGAGGTGGAATCTCAGTGTTGTTTTCATTTGCATCTCTTGAATGACCAGTGATGTTGAACATTTTTTCATATGTTTATTTGCTATTTCTACTTCTTCGTCTGAGAAATGTCTGTTCATTTCAGATGCCCATTTTCAGATTGGGTCTTTAAATTTGGGAGATCTGATTTTTTAAGTTCTTTATAGATTCGAGATAGTAGGCCTTTCTCTGAGGAAGAGCAGGTGAAGATTTTTTCCCATATTGTGGGTTTTCTCTTCACACTGCTGGTGGTTTCTCTTGCTGTGCAGAAGCTTTTTAATAAGAAGAGATCCCACTTGTTGATTGTTTGTGCTAGTTCACAGGCAACTGAGGTTTTGTTCATAAAATCTTTTCCTACACCAATGTCTTCAAGGGTTCTACCTAACCTCTGTTCCAGCCGGTTCAGCATTTCTATTTTAATATTTAGATCTTTAATCCATTTTGATTTCAGTTTAGTGCATGGTGAGAGATATAGATCTAGTTTTAATCTTTGGCAAGTTGAAACCCAATTTTTCCAGCACCATTTATTAAAGAGGCTATCTTTCCTCCAGATTATCACCAGATTCTTAATTACATTTGTAAAGATGCTTTTGCCAAATAAGGCCACAGATTCCAGGAGTTAGAATATGGACTTATCTTTTGTTTTGCTGTTGTTTTTTAGGATTTTGTTTGTTTGAGACAGAGTCTTTCTAGGTAGTGAATTCAGGGTAGCTGAGTCTGGCCTCGAACTCACAATGATCCTGCTTCCTCAGCCTCCTGAGTGCTGGGATTATAGGCATGCACCACTCCACCTGGTTTGGACTTATCTTTTGGGGAGCCCTCACTCAACTCACCACAGGCTAACACCTAATACCTACAGTACCTCCCTCAATTTTCCTTTTCTATAAGGGGACAACTCTTAAGCAAACAAATTTTTCCTTAGGTTGCTGTTTTTCTTTACCCTGACAGTTTAAATACCATGAAAACATTATCTATAAAAAGTTTTGTTACAAAATTACTGCAAAAGAAGCTTTAACCATCAACTGCTTAAAAAAATTACATTTATTTAGTCGACATACATTCCGTGCCTCTCCTCCAGTATGTTACAAGCCAGGGACAACAAAGGTAGACCTCTGTTCTGGCAGATGCTGAAGGTGTGAACAGCTGTCCACACTACACTCTGATGCACAAAGTGCAGCAGGAACCAAGAGGGTGTTCTGTTTTGCAGTGCTGGGACTGAACTCAAGGTCTTATGCACACCAGGCAAGTACTCCACCACTGAGCTACCCTTCACCCCTATAGTTAGCATTTTTATTCATTTGCTGAAGTTTGTTTTCTATTTCTCTAACTAGGACAATAAACTCATGAGGGCAGAAATTTTGTATTTTCCTCACTCTGGTATGTATTCCCAGTTGTGGCACAGAGACTACATGTAATAAGTATTTGTTGAATGAAGAAAAGAAGCAGTGTAACAACTCTGCAAGTCAAGGGAGTAACAAGGTCAAAACAAGGTTCAGAAAGATGACTAACTTCTGATCAGTGTTCTGGACAGGGCTAACAACGAAGTGCCCCACACAAGGGAGAACATATGGAAATGCTCAATAAAATAGAATTTAAATGTTTCACATATAAAGAGCAATGAAGGAACATCCTCAAGTTCTCTAAACAAAACTGTAACTCACATCTGTGTGCAAGCAGGAGCTGAGCTGATGGGTGTTCAGGGGCCCAGCACTGGATATATACTTATGAGGTGGTCTTGGCCTGGCCAGATGAGATCTCAGGCCACCATGCAGAGAACTGAGACTGCGAAGAAAGCATCATGCCTGGTCACAAAGTCTGACCTGTTTTTTTGAAATAAGGTCTGAAAATTTTGCTAAGGAGTTGGAAGAAAGCTAGCCAAGTGCTTCTGACCATGGGTAAAAAAAAAAATACCTAAAAGAAATTTGCATCCTACATTTGCATCACAGGCAAGTATAGGGTTCTAGTCACATTACCAAGGTGGTACTGAAATCCCAAGTAGAAAGATCAACGTGAAAACTAGACTGAAAGTGAGAAACCTATATACAATCCCAGCAGAGATAAAAACTAAAACCCCTGTTGGGATGCTACCGCACATGGGCATCTAAGACTCCTTTAAGAATAAGCATAAAGGAAGGATATTTTCAGACACACAAAGACTGACATGGAGTTTACTTCTCAATATTCCAATGAAAGAGCTACTCAGAGACGTACTTCAGCAAGAAGGAACATGAAACAAGAAAGGAGGTGTGAGATATAAAGAAGAATGTAAAGGGAGAGAAATACTGCCAATATTATCTATGGCGATTCCTATAATGATAATAATTACTAAGGTTTTCAGAGGTTTGTAAATAAGGACTGTCAAGAGCATTTCTACATAAATTTTGCAGAAAAATCATTTCATAATTGAAGTATGACCATAGGTATCTAAGCCCCTCTGTTGCCTTGCCCAAGAGCCAGCTAAAGCATCCGGAAACATAACTCCATTTTGTCTCCGGTCACAGGGTCCTCGAAGCTGCGGTGCTCAATGGCAAGATTACATGAGCTGAAGACATCCTGGTTCCTTGAGATCCAAGTAGTAATACAAAAAATGAAAGGTTCAACCTGGGGAGGGACAAGTTTCTTATCAATTTAACTCATCCCACCTACTGTTGTGGGAATGCTCTTCTTTCTGCCCTCATCACCATGAGGTCTGCATTGACATAGGATCACCACCGCCCCCCTAAGTCACCTGATACTCCCTCCAATTATTGAGTATATCCAATAAATGCTAGCTAGTATGGAGAGTCTTAGTCTTTGCCCCTCTGAGGCACTGACCTCCCAGCCCCCATATATTTGAAATAACACAAGTCTCTGTTGTCTTTTTCTTTAGCCCTCCCCGTCCCCCTTTCTAGATATTGGGCTCTTGTAAAGGAAGAATTAAAGTATTACTTAACAGTCATGTGGAAGAACAGTTGACAGTCAGAGCAGTCTACAGATATTACTTTGCTCTGAAGGAGGTAAGAATTAATGATTACCTATCAGGTTTTATTTTTTAATTTATTTTCCTATCAGGTTTTATTAAGGTGTGTATATATGTTTTTTAAAATGTTGGTAAGAGCACCTGGGGCCACTGGGCCTGTGTGCCATTTAGCAGCCCGGGCCGCAGGGCCTGAGCTCCATTCAACAATGGGGCTGCCACCTGTCTACCATCAACAGCAGGGCCACTGCAAGAGCCACAGCCAGATCTAGACAATGGCAGAGAGCAGAAAAATCATTGTTCTGAGCTCAGGAAGATGGCAGAGTGGTGAGCAGCAGAGAGAGGGCCTCTCCCAGGCTTGTTGTTGAGAATTAAAGCCCACCAGGAGAACGAAGATAGCCATTGTAATAAAAATACAGCAGCAGACTAGCAGCTGGTGAGTAGTTGGAATCAGCACCTTCTATGGGAACCCAGACTTGCTGGTGGGGAGGGCCAGCTCGAACCTGGAGCAGAACCTTGCAGAGTGCAAACACACAGGAGGTCAGGGAGCTCAAGTCCGGCCTCACAACCAGAAACCAGCCTGAATCTCAGTGTACTATGGCTGGCTCGCTGAGATTAAATGACTCAGATCTGCACACTGCTGCCCACGTTGTCTAGCAGACAGCAAAGACACATTTTGAAAGGGACTTTTTTTTCTTTTTTCTTTTTCTCTCTTTTCTTTCTTCTGCTTTCTTTCTCTTCTTCATTTCTCTCCTTTCGTGTTCCTGTTTTTCCCATTTTGTTTTTTCTTGATTGTTTTTATTTCTATAACTGTGTGAATACAGGTTCTAGTTCTCCTGTTGCCATTAGTCTGTTCTGTTAGGTTTACTCCTTTCTTCGTTCTTTTCCTCCTATCTTCACCAGTTTCCCAAAGTTTACATGATTTTCCTGTGTCCCCTAGCCCTACCTCTAACCTTTCCCTCTCTTTCTATTTCTCATCCCCAACCCAACTTCTTCTAAGTCTTCTTCCCAGAAGGTAAATTTGCTATACTAAAGGACTAATTTACTGCAAACATATTTCTGGTTGGTCTTAGATTTTTATATATAACCACAAGCCTAGTTCATCCAATTGAGACTGACAGATAAATAGTTACCACAATTTGTCATTTTCTTTTTTTTTTTTTGGTACCAGGGATCAAACTTAGGACCTTGCCACCTGCAAGGCAGGTGTGGTGCCGCTGAGCTAAATCCCAGTCCCAATTTGTCATTTTCTAAACTGTGTTTGATGCTATTGTTGATGCTGATTGTATTACTTTGGCCAAGGTGACCTGATTGTTCTAGTCAGTTGTTCTTCCTGGTATAAGGAGACTGAGATTGCTTAAGGGTCATTACAGACTCAAAACCCAAAGACCAGCTTTATCTCAAAGACACCTCTGAGAAGTAGTCATTCCCAAAGGGTTCTAAATATTAGCAATAAAGACACTCACAATAAACAATATGCAAACATCAAGCCAGGAATTAAACCAAAAACATTAAAAACAACAACAACAAAAATAGAAATGAGAATACACCTAAACAAGATGCAAACCCAGACTTCCAGATCACCAAAGGAAATTCAGGGGACAACGAGACGGAACAATCCAAAAGCCAACCACCTGGACTCCCTGAACTGGCAACAAGGGAGATAACAAAACATATGAAAAAGGCTCTGGAAAAAATGAAATCAGAAATAATTTCTCAGATAACAACAGAGATGGTGACCATAATGAAAGATATGACTCTAGAGCAGGTACAGATTAAAAAAAAAAATAGAGGAAAAACAGGAATACCCAACACAGGAAAGAATTGGAAAACATAAAATACATCTAAGCAGATATCCAAGAAATTAAAAATTCCATTGAAAGTTTCCACAGCAGAATAAATGAATGTGAGGATGGTGCTTAGAGAACATGAAAAGAAAAATTTCTTAAAAATAGCAAGGGACCATGAGAAATCAATCCAACAGCTACTAGACGGTCCAAAAAAGAATAACTAAAGATTGATTGGAGTCAATGAAGGAGTACGAGATAGCACAAAAGACATAAACTATTCACAGAAGTAATTGCAGAAAACTTTGCAAACAAGGAAAAATAATTTGACACAAAGTGAGGCATATAGAACTTCAAGTAGCCATGGTCAAAAAAGGCATATAATATAGGCATATAATAGTTAATATTCCAGAAATCCAACACAAGAACAAAATATTAAAAGCAGTTAGAGAAAAGAAACAAATCACATACAAAGGAAAGCCCATTCGAATCACAGTGGATTTCTCAACACAAACCCTCAAGTCAAGGAGAGGCTGGAGTGAAATATTTTAAGCCCTAAAAGAAAATAACCTTCAACCCAGATTGATGTATCTTGCAAAACTATCTTCAAAATCAATTGAGACATAAGATACTTTCACAACAAAGAACACCTGAGGAACTTCATGAATACCAAACCAGCACTCCAAAAAATTCTAAACAATATCCTAGGAAAAGACAACAAGAATTGCAATTCCATGAAGCCCAATAGAATGAATCCATCAGGCAAGTCAAGAAATTAAATGTGGTGGTGGTGGTGGGGAATCTAACAACAGGTAAAGATCATGACAAGGATAAGTCAATATA